>JAAXNX010002048.1:0-14918 GCA_036491905.1 Folsomia manolachei
GGTGCGTTATATCTGAAACAACATCCATGTAAGAAAAATGTCAAATAGAACATTTTCTGTAATAACAAAGTTTATTTACAGATTTGTGTGCAATCAGAATTCAATAATCTAATGTCTGAAAGTAGGTCGTATTACCAGCAAAATTTCCTTGTCATTAAAGTACAAAAAAAAATCTGAATTGTTAAAAAGGCTGCCGCTCCAATTAACAAAATTGGAAAACAGATTAACTTGAAAGAAAAGTTTCAAATTATATTGTTGTTTTTGCAATTATTTGAATAGATTTCTTCCAAGAGTTTGAAAATGACAAAACGGATTACTCTTTGATGTTGCGTTTTTGTGAATTTAAATTATTTATTTTTTGCAGTTTTCATCATAATTTCCTGTAAATTACAGGCAAAGATTCATTGTACCTTATTTAGTACTTAGAACGAAACAAATTTAGTATACAAATATTTGTACAAAAATCTCGTCACCACTAAACAAATGCGTATCAAGAGTTCTGATGAAGTTTCTCCATCAGAACTAAATATTGTTGAAGTGTGTCACTATTCGATACAAAAAACCTGAAAAGTGTCGCCTGCCTAGTTTCTTTGATGAATCGTAATAAATGTTGTGGTTTGCTGTCCTCAATCCCAAGTCAAATAGAGACAAGTCCGTGTTTGATTTGTAACTTGGTTTGGTGGTTGACTGGTTGGTTGCTCGATTTGTAAGATATGGTCATCCACCAAAAACCAGGTTAGGCCACAGGATAACAGAGCATCATCATCACACGCGGGGAAAGTCACCCGGAAGAGTGAGTGAGTGGGTGAAGAGAAAGTTAGTGATCTCCATTATTCTCTTTGCTCTCTCGATTGTCCAATGACATCCTGATTCTATGTAGGAATCGATTTTTACTTTCATGAGCACACATTATAACTAACTTTGCGTCCGTGTATTTATTCTTTGCCATTCAACTCTATACCCACTCGTTGCACTGCATTGGATTGCATCCCATCCAACCATTCGCATTCCTAGTCAGTCAGTGGAGAGAGAGAGTTAAGTTAAGCCAGGGGTTAGAGGTAGTGGACTGGACGGGTAGTGATCATTGATCACTTTTTCATTCGTCTACAGCCTCTTCCTTGTTCTTGTCCTGGGGCTAGTCTTGGTTGGATCAAGTTGAAGGAAATTAATGCTGTAAAATATACAGATCTCCATCTCACGTATACATTCCTATTTTTGTTCTTTCTTCCAACTTTAGAATAGATATTTGCTTTCTTTTCTCTTTATTGGTGTAATGGTCACGTTCCTTTTCTTCCCTGCCTATCTTTTTTATACCACTGAAAAAATGGGCTTTGACTCTAACCCTTTGAAAGGTATCCGCCAATTTATATGGGCAGGGAACAAATGCAATAATGTGTAATCTTCTATCTTTATCTCATAATAATCTCAACACATATTTCATTAATCCGTTGTGAAAAGAAAATAGCTATGGTGTAACTTCAGAAACTGTTCAATTAGAGACTTTTATTTTGTTGGGTTTATGATTTCTTTTAATCTGACTCGTCGGTGATAAACTTATTGTTAATTGAGCCATATATATGTGGAGATAATACAGGAAAAGTTCCAGCTGTGTGCATTTATATCTTCCGACTCTTTAGTCGTAATCTGTGAAGGTGGCAGTAATGAGTGGAAGCAATCAAAGATTGTTATCGTAAAGAAACTTTCCTGCCCAAAATTGAAAACTTAGCCAAACAGATGGATATGGTGAAAGTTGCCAGAATAAAATATTTCAGAGTGCTTTCTTGTTAGAATTCGTTTGGTATTCTGCTTCCTATGCGAGAAGAAAATGTCGAGTTGAGAATAGAGTGCGGCCAGAATCTTCAAAATGCATTAATTTTTTTGTTTTGATGTATTTACTCTCTTGTGCATTCCGAACATCAACTTATGAAAAGAGATGATGCGGTGCAAGTTATATAAAACTAGTTACAAATCTCTAAAATAGAATGCCACACAAATGTATTAATTCAACTAAAAACTTTCAAGTAAGAAGGCTCCAAGGCTTGGCTTAAATCTGTCGCACAAAATTTCAGCTTGTCGTTTTTGCTTGTTCAATGGTGCAAAACAAAGCATCAAAATCGGAAATACATTAGCAAAAATACCACAACCTGACACGAAGGTAGATGGAATCTTGACAAGTTTCGTCAAAATCCATTTCGTCCATTATTTTTAACCAAAGTGAAAAGTAAATGTGTAGGAAGGAATTCATTTGATATGGATGCGTGTCACGTCCATATGTTATCTAAACTTTCTCTGTGTTATTTATGTTATGTTCCTAGTTCTGTGAGTGTCTATCTCAATTTTTTATATTAAACGCCCCTTGGTTCATCTACTCTCTAATTCACAATTACATGCATGTAGGGTTGGCTGGGCGAGATTGGGATAAAATGGAAATCTAAACAAAATCCACCTTTACCCATGTTATGTGTCCTTGTAAAATATTTGTGTAAAAATTACGTATTATCAACTTTCCTTTGCACTTGCAGAGTTTCGTTGCTTTCTGTTGTTTTTAAATAACACAATCCCATGAAGGAATGCAAGATAATATTGAAACAGGAGAGGACATTCGATGAATTGAGTGTTGGAAGGCATGTCATGGCACCACAAAAGAATTTTTTTGGTTGGTCTTCCATTCGAGCACTTTTTTTGCCCTCTTGTATTTAAGATGAGAGTATGTGGGAGGGGATATAATTGATTGGATCCATCCTTCCATCTTAACTGTATAACAAGATTTCTACTTATCTAGTTAATGCTTTTTTCGTGTTTACAGATATCATTATTATTTGTTGATACAAGTATTTGTTCAGATCGAATGAGCTGTTGTGAGTGAAGCTCCAATCTCTTCTACTCCCAATTCTGTGGATTAGCCTTAATAAGACATTGTCTCAATCTATTTTGTTCTGTCACGAGCAATTAATTGTTTCCATTTGTTGATGTGATACACTGCAAAGTCCGACCTCAGCTCAGCTCTGCAAAGTAGAAAACCCGGGATGGACTTCATTGTCTTCGCTTTTCTGTAACTGGCAGAATTTCACCAGTTTACAAAAAACATGATCATCATGGCTCCGACAAAAAAGAAAGCAGGAGAAAATGAAGTTTCTCATGGTTGTACTAAAAATGCATAAAAAGTGTAAACGACTGGACTGCAGTTGGACAGGGATTGCAAATCTTTTTGACGAGTTTCGAAAGAGTAGAACCACGATGTCAAGATTACCAGTCAATTAGTTTTGTAGCATGAACTCCAAATTATTATATTGTACTCGTTTTAAGATGTTCGTCCAACTTGAACAGTAGAACATATCAATTCTGTTGATTACAAGTTCAATTAATACGTACACAGCTCGAGGGCATTAATTGTCGGAAATGGAAAGCCTCCTTCACACATGAGCCAATTTATTAATACATGAAAGGAAAGAGCTTAATATTGCATGCAATGTGTGACTTGTGTTGAAGTCAGAGGAGCAAAATATGTCATATGTGTTCGGAGAAAGTACTCAAGGATTACAATGACTTGAAAACATGCTGTGTTCGTCTTGTTTTTCTGGACATGAATTATTTGGAATATGTTGTCCTTCTTTTATGAAGTGGAAGAGTAAAATGAATAATATTGAAGATGAAAAAACATGTGTCCTTCATCCAACTATGGATGACAGACGGGATACAACTTCATAATAATAATGTAAGCCGGCAGTCGGCTTCAGACGCGGTCATATCAATTTGGGTGGATTAGTTTAGTGGTAGATCTCACTCCTTGATTGTTCCATGCCATCCCATAAAGTTGCCTTCCATTGGCGGTGTCCTGTTAGGAGAATATAATATAATATTGTAGTGGATAATATTGTGGTTGATATTGGTAGTGTTGGTCAGAAATATTTTTAAAAAATCGCGAAGCATGAAGTCAAACTGAGCGAGACATGTCATTCGACAAGGAAGACTGACTCACTATACAGGACCTAGGACTAGGACTATGATGGACCAGAATAATTCAAGCTCTAGCTTCCTCACCAACAAATAGAGCATTGAGAAGGTTGATGGCTTTTTCTTCTGAATCAATGAAACTGAAAAGATTGGTTGGTTGGATGCTTGTATATAGTTTTTCATTGGCTGGATGCTAAACATAAATCTGTCATGTCAGCCTCAGCCTTATGTACTCCACAACCACATTCCCAATGCCTTTCCACTCGCCTGCCAATCATTTCGAAATAAATAGTACGGAAAAACACGCTGGCTCATACAATTTTCTTGTGGGTGAGTGTAAATACACTGGTATTTTCTTTATTGTTCTTTCCATCAAGCCTCCTTTCTTTAAGAGTACAATGAAATATACCAAAAAAGTCATTTAAGATCCATATCTCATTTTCCTTTGGTTTAGTTGGCTGATGGGGAAGAAAGAGAAAGCAATGGAACGGAGGGTTGGTATTAGTTGGCTTGATTTGGTGTCCTTTTAGCTTCAATTTACTTTATTTTTCTAGTTCCGCATTGTTCCTTAGTTTTGTTCATGGCTTTTGTTTCACCGAAAAAATCTTAGACACTAAGACACTTCCAGGCATCAGTAGGATCAAACGTTAAGTTGTATAGTTATTAGGTTGTGCATTGTAGTATTAAAGATATTAATTTGAAACTGTGCCCGATAAAGATAACTACTGGTTAAATTGTGTGCCTATTCAATTAAGTATTATTATTATTTGTATTGCTCCTCTTTTTCCTTATTCTACTTTGCTCTTTTTACATCCATTCTTGTATAATCCTTCTGGATGTTAGTCACTAATTTTTGTGTCCTGTTCCTGTTCTGTTGCACTAATACAATTCAATTTGATACGAAATGAAGACTAAACTGAGTTTCTAAAACGGCTTCCTTGTGCACGTCCGTCATTCGCACGTTTTAAGTACGTGTTTGGACGTAATGGGTAGTCTAAAATTATTGGCAGAGGCTATGACGGAAGTTAGTTATGCAATAAAGGCTATACAAAATTGTAAATGCAATCAAATCCAATCGGCAGATACTCCAGTAGTACATGGGTTGCTTAAATTATATCGGGTTGCCATATTACATGATTTTTGTGTGAGATTGCTTTTATTTTATCTTTTTTGCCGTTTCTTCAATCAGAACACGATATCCTTGGCACTAACAAGATTGATTGTTTAACAAATAAGCCGTGAGTATTTTGCCTAGTATTCCTCTGGAGACAATCGAACTCAAGGTTGTGTGTAACTGCAGGAATCACTTATGTCCATATCTGAGAAAAGAATAAACGCAGGTATCCATTCATGTTTCGTGTGAGTTCAACTTAATGTTTGGTAGCTTATGTGAGCCAAGAATACGAAGAAGGTAAGACTTACCTGGTATGCGTGGTGTAAGTTAAGGCAGTAGATGGCTAGTTGGGAAGTTGGGACTTTCGCCAAGTAAAGAAATCCATGCTCGTTGTTGGTACTTGTACACTTACCCTCAGTTGCCATACATCAGTTGCATTGCATTGCGTTTTTGCTTGTATCGCATCGCCTGTTTTGAAGAGAGTAAAAAGGAAAAGGAAACTGTGTCGTGTCGCTCAGCCCTGTAGAGCGAAACGTCTATAATTTCATGTCCGACAGGTCCGGAAATGTGTTTTCAAGTTCAGCATTAGGTAAAAGTATAGGGCACTTTTCCTTCTTTGTCAACTTTAACTTTGGCGTAGGATCAACAACCAGACCAACGATCCCAGTCAGAATTTACTTCAGTCATTCCTTTATTGACACAATCCCTGCCTGTCACCTCCAATGTGAAGTAAAAGTGTGAGGGTATTGTTGAACTAACGGGAAAAAAGAGATAGTGACACACATTTAGGAAACCACATTCACCCAAAGAAAGGGATACAAGTTACGATAAACTTGGGTGTAGTGTGGGTTGGCAGAGAGCAAGAAAAACAACCCTTCCGATTTCCTTCTCTTGGATACAATCTACCGGTATCATAAAACAGGGAGAAAGTTAACAAGGTTGCCAGAAAGGGACACAGCTTATATAAGAAATGTAATAAGTTGCAATCCGTCTACAAATTCCCAGCTCTCGGGCGGTGTTGGAGAATTACACAAAATGATAACCATCATGAACTTGAGATGATTGCGATAAGTTGGACAAGAAAATTATGACGTTTGTTAATTCTATTAAGCCGTAGGGTGAGTGGTGGGTGAGTGTGTTACAATCTTACCTACAGCAATCTTCCAGAAATTAAACTATTATTATTGACCTCGAGTTTTGGGAGTGCTGAATGTTAAACTGTGCTGCAAGTTGTGTGGAACATATCCAGAGGCACTACACATTTTCTGTGTAATTTTATCAAATATGGTTTTTGTAATAATGGGCCAGCAGGTATTGGTGTGTGGAAAGTGAAATTTCTTGTAGAATGGTTTGACAGATCATTGTACTACAGTACTAGGAATGAATAATGGGTAAAATGTACTCCAGTGGAATACGTTATTTTAGTGGGTTCCGTTCGTGTTATTGGGAGGTTTGGACTTGGAACCTTAACTAAGGTACAATTCCTCATCAACTTTGGTTGGTGTTGTTTTATACGGATTGAGACTTTGCTTGAGGGTGACGAGAGAAAGCATTCACCAATCCCAACCAGCCTAGCCAACTTTTAAAAATATTACACTATCATCACAACACCAGCAAATATTCGATTCTAGCAAAAACTGAAACTTGCTCACTTCCAAATGAGTGAATTTGCGAAATTGCTATCCTGCAGCAGTTGTGATTTACCCTGATATTGATGTCATGTTTCGTTACTTGTTTCTAGATATGGGAAAGTCGGCGTTCAGTTCATTTGATTAGAGATGTGTGCATAGTTCCATAGTTCCAGGTGTTGTTAATGTGTGAGCAGAGTATGAGTACAAGGTGAACAGAATTATGGGACGTGATTGAAACCTGGTGTTGATATAAATTCTTTTATTCCATAAAAATGTCTATTTACATAAACATAGCCGCATTTAACTTTTATATTTTTCTCTCGTATATGTACAGACTTTACTATTTAACATCTTACACTGTTTATGCCCTCCAAGTTCATGAAACTCTTTTTTGGCATTTTTATATATTCGGTAAATAATCCCAACAAGTGTGCAATAGTCGTTCGTATAAAGATAATTCATTTTATTTTTACAACGCATAGATATACTTGAACGATGGAAGAACACACATCACAAGATTTTATGAGACTTACAACAGTACGCCTAGAAAGTACATAAATAGCTGGTCAACACAGGCTAGGCTATCCTGCTTAGATTAAATGTATCCATATTTTAAATAAAAATTGTTCCAATGCAACTGTATGATTCATGTTTTTGAGACATTAATGGGAGAAGTAGTAACAAGTTTAATTTATGGGTGACCTATGCAGGAGTATATTGTATATTACGCAATCAGTTTAATCAATAATACCTACGAATAATTTACCACATTACACATTACCTAGGGAAGCAAGGTGATAATCACATACTCATTCCATAAACATCAAGTACTTTACTTTCTTGCACCATATAAAAGTTCTACAATCAATGAGGCATTGGATTTAGCACGAGATTAAGTCATTCACTCATGACGATTAAACATCACTGACTGACTCCATTAACGACCACTAATCATTCATGACGTGTAAAAAATGTTGTATTCCACCCACAGGTACTTCTTCATCTTTTCCGTCCCTCCACAATTTTAGTCACTTCAACTCCACTCTCCACTTACTTAGCTCCTTGGTCGGAGTTGTAGCAGCGGAACTGCTTTCTCCAACCATTAGTGGTTTGCTTTCTTAGTGTATGAGTCGGAGTGTGTGTCATATGGTGCCACATAAATCTCTTTTTAGCTCTAATCCCCTACACCCTGTTCCACTCTATCACCACATTTTGAGTTGGGTTGCAAGTTTGAGAATTGTGGATATTTACAACAGCACCCAAGACCCCGTAGGTCGAGTCCAGGGTTAGTCTATCTGTACATACTTACATTGAACGAAAGGAAAAAGGAGTGAGTGTTTGTGGCTATGTACAACTGTCCCATATATTATCCCGTAACTACATCGTTTTATATGTAGTCCCAAATGGGAAAAGATGATGCCACAAATCATCTCATATTGAAACAAGTATTTCGGGATATATACATTTGGGCATGGATATATGTGAGATACCTAGTTAAAAGGATTTAACCCATTTATCTCCGAGTTCCCTTGTTTGGTCAATACAGTTCATCTACTATTATCCAATAACTTAATAAATGCTTAGTTTACATGAACAATACTCAAAGTCAAGTCATTCTAGTTTCAATCAGAGCATTTCCCAACTGCATTGGAAATTCAAATTTGAACCGGAACTACTTTTTTTTAGCTCGTGTACTAAATACAAAACCTTTCCCTTTAGAGATTTACAGTGATTTACATGTACTACAGTCCTACTTCTAACAAACAATGACGTTGCACTCCAAGTGTGAGCAAATTGCCAGTCTTTAGTTATGACTTGATAACTTTCCCCGATCCCAAGAGTATTCGTGGAGCTTGGCTGTAGTCACCCAGAGGTGAAGGGGAAAGCCATGAATCATTCTATACTCATTGTCAGTGTAAATTGAGTATCAATAAATATCAACCAGGTCACAGAGTTTAAATAACAGCCATC
The DNA here is from genome assembly GCA_036491905.1 of Folsomia manolachei. Lineage (NCBI taxonomy): Eukaryota > Metazoa > Arthropoda > Collembola > Entomobryomorpha > Isotomidae > Folsomia > Folsomia manolachei. The sequence goes on from JAAXNX010002048.1 coordinate 8,671, forward strand.
TTCTTACTCCTTAAAATCCATGTTCATTCTCAATCTCACGAGTTACACTACTTTCGACATTATCTAGCAGTTTAACTAAAGCGGAGGACATGGTATTAAAGAGTTTGTTGGGTTCATATTATGAATTTATAATGAAGAATCGGAAATAATAGTGGACTTAAGTGTAGCATCAGGGACGTTGCCTTCACCAAATTCTTGTCCCGGTTGGACAAATGGGACTTGAATATATGGAATGTGGACTTCCACCTCATTCGTGGTGGAACGGTAGGTTGCCGTTACATTTTCATAATTAACATTGACAACTGGTGTGGCCTGGGAAGGATCCGAGGGTTGTTCATCAATTGTTTCAAGTGTTACCAGATTAGTGGATCCAGTTTGCCCTCCTGGCTCAGAGACTAAATTTTGGTTCGGAGGCATTAAAGTCTCCTGAACCGAGTCGTTCCCATTGCACGTCCGTTGTGATATAAATCGGCGACTATTCCGATTCATGGCGTGTTGTGAGGTTGAGAAGCAAGGAAGCACTTGCTTGAATTCCTTCCGGAAGTTTTCATTGAGCCAAGCATACAACCATGGCTGTAAAAGGACAAAAGAAACCAAGCCAAGATAAAAACACATGTATTTCTATATATAAGGAAACTTGAGACTGTATGCCTTTCCTAAAAATTTAACAATAAACGTCTATTCATTGATGAATGGATGGATTGAATGGAAATGATTTTTATTCAGGACAATAAAATTAAGATATAGTCGTAAAATAATGAAAAGGGGAAATAAGAAAATCCGTGTTTGACTTGAATTATTTTATTACGGCCTTTCCAATCCTGACATGACTTACTTATAGGTACTTCCTAAACAAGCATTAAAAACGTCGGGAGAGAGAGGAAATGAACAAATAACTTCCTGCCATTCAACAACTGGGACGCGACATGAAACCACGTTAGCATTATACCACCCATCAGGGACTCTCCCTCTCTTCGCAAATTCGTTCTTTGATTCGAATAAAACTTTATTGTTGAAAACCAAAGTTTTTTTCATGATTTGAATGGGACCTTCTTTGACAGCTCAAGATTCATGGACACATTTTCATTTCCTCAATTTTTATCTCGAATGCACACGAAACTTGAACTACATACTTACTTGTGCTGAGACTGCATCACAAACAAATGCCATACTTTATTTTATTTTATGCATTTGATCTTCAGTTTTTTTCTCTAAGAACTACTAAGTTAGAATGTTACACTACCTCGCTCGGTATTTTTGCATGGATTTAGTTGAATTTAGTTTGGTCGGAAGAAAGATGGAAAGCCAAAAAGACATTGACTAAAAAAACGGTTTCCTATTTCCTATTTCATCATAAATCCTGGACTGTCCTAAAGTATGAGAGGAATTATGAGATAAAAATGAAAATTTGCTTACGTTATAACAGCATGAGGACATGGCAATGGCATGGGAAATGAAGAAAAATAAATTGTAATATTCCCATCCTGCCGCTTCATGATGGACATCATTCAAAAGGTTAAGGACGTTGATAGGAAGCCAACAAATTCCGAAAATCATCACCATTGCAATAAGCATCCGATTTGTTCGTCGTTTTCTTTCCCGTTCCATTGCTTCTTTTTTACTGTTCTTACTCCCCGGCTTGGCTTTAGCTCTATCCGCCAACTTGATGGAAACTTTGATATACGCAAAAAGAATGATGATAAAGGGAAGGATGAATTGTAAACTTGTGGTACATGCCGAGAAAACATTCCGTTCCTTTGGGCTGCATACATATAAAACAAGGGAAAATTAAATTTGTAGAATGCAAAAAAGTATTGCTCACCTATGCACCCCATACATTATTAACATTTACACGAATATAGTATTGTTGGAAGCATACCTTGGCCAAGCTTCGGAGCAAGTGTATTTTCCGCTCCCACTTTCCATTTTATATTCCAGGAATATCCCGTAAGGAAGGGTGGCAAGGAGGGCAAAAATCCAAATCCCCGTGATAATCAGGAGACAAACGGTAAGTCGCATTCGAGGTTTGAATGGATAAATGATGACAAAGAATCGGTCAATCGCAATGGATGTAAGAGTGAGGGTTGAGATGTAGATGGAGGTGCCTTGAGCATATGGGACCTAGAAGTGAAGGAATTATTGGGTAATATTAGGAATATAGAGCTCCTTGCCTGTTAAATTTACGACAAAATAAAATGAAACAAAAATTACCAAGTGACAGAGCACTCTTCCAAAAATCCATTCCTCCAGAAAAGTGTACAATGGGGTGAATGGGACGGCCAGGGCGCAGAGTAAAATATCTGCCAGAGCCAGGTTAGTGATAAAAAAGTTGGTCACCGTTTGCATGGCCTTGTTTCGTCCCACCACAAAGCAGACGAGGACATTTCCAAAAATCCCGAGGACAAAAATTGTAGAGTAGACAAAGTAGAAGATGGCCTGTACACCTGGATGATTAATGACATCAAATCCCATCGACTCATTGGAATACATATAGGAGTGATTAAGATATGGGTCAGAGTAGAGTGGGATCGTCCCATTCTCATCCCAGCTTCCACCATCAATTGCGGTTGCAGTGTCCTCCATATTCATGTTCTTAAGTGCCCTAATGGTTCTTCTATGTCAATCCCTGTTGAATTTATGCCAAAACATTAATTAGGACAATTAGTTAATAGTGATCTAATTTCCAGCTGTCATGTTCTCTATCACCTTAAACGCCTCATTACCGATATACCTCGGAGTACAGTGTTCTTTAGATGCTACATTAATACTGTTTAACTGCAAGATTATTGCTCAGTCAATTTCTTTAATTATGTACAGATTAATCAATAACATCAAACCAAAGTGGTTCCAAGAATACCACACACATGAGCGCAGCAATTGAGAGTGAGAACGCGTGGTACAAGTGACACAAATCCAACCTCCAACCAATGCACTTATTTCGTAATGCCTTCTCTGACTTGGTGTCAACCAAACTATGTATTTGTAGCCTTTCTTCCTAATGCAATATTGTTCCTTTCTCTTCATTTATATTCAAGGAGTGATGTCTTTAAAACCTGAACGGAAATTCTGATCTTATACTGTTTGTCTCCTTTTGTATGAGAGGAAAACGTAATATATAAAGTGCTACGTATGAGATAGAATCAGTCGTCCCCTTTCTGTCAGATAATGGTGGTGGTTCGTCACAATGATTGGTTTTTACTTTTACCAACCAACTCAAAAGACCGTGATTGGAAAACACGAAAGGAAGAATAAATAAAAACAGTATCATCATAATGGCATTCAGCTAAGTTATACTTTACTATCGACCTGAGAACATAGGTTTTGTGTATGGAAAGCACATTCAGCATTTTATCTAAAAGTCTCATATTCCATGAAGTGGATTGCCCTGTGCTAAACTAAACGAAGCCTTTTATTCCAGAAAACTCAAGGCTTTGACTTAACTTGACTTTCCCAATATTCTGCCCCAAACCCACAACTACTACTCCTTGCAAAACTCTTGCCAACCTTCCTTGCAAACCCAGGGAAGATGGAATGGGATGGGAATTGGGTCGCAAAAGGAATCAAATACACACTTGCACAACGACAGCTCCATAAATCAAAGAGTTATAAGATGGTAAGTGGCCAATGAGTAGAAAACAAATCCATACAGCTAAACCCATCCACCTACCACTTGCTTCGCAATTTATGCATTTAACGCAAAATATATTGCTAATCACCAGAAAAGGAAAAAATATTGTTTCCTGTTCATTTCTCGTAATGCAGGGATATTAAACATACGATACATGGGATTATTCGGACTATGTTAACGCTTATTACAAACTTGGAATAAACTTCAACATTTATTAGTTTACTTTTCTTTGAATATGCGTACTCTTCGTATGTATATCAGGATTCAATTAAGGTTATATACTATCTTCCTTTCCCGTGCATTGGTTTTTTGCCGGCCAGGGTTGATGAAAAAAACACACAAGTCCTCTTGTACTCAATTTGATTTCCTCTCCAGGACTTTCCACTCAATTCCATACTTCGTGCCTTGCAATCTTCTGTTTAGTTTTTTGCCTTTCTTTTTCATTTATCCCATACACTACTGTATGCATTGCATGTGGCGCAACAAATTGGAATACAGAATAAGAAGATGGTGTAGAATCTTCACTTCAAAGAGAGAAAGAGTGAGCAGAGGAGAATGCTCAACTTGTAAGTGTGCACAGTAAAATAACCGGAAGCCACTTGAATTCAAATCAGCCTACGCAAACATACATTAAAAGTATAAAGGTAATTTTTACTTAGATAGGTGATGCAACAAATGTTGTTTGGTAGTAGATTAAGTTCCAGCAACAAATCTAATGTAATTGAAAAGTTTTAAATAAACTAAATCCACAGTCTCTCTTTCAACAACCCACTGTCGTGAGTTATTTTCCTATTTTACTAAACAGTTTTAAAATTAAATGGATGCGAAGTAGTCACCAGCAGCCAGTAAGTCGCATGTTTTGGGCAACCAAGGAAGCTACAAGCTTTAAACGATTACAACACAGTGTAACGGGGTGAAAATTGAGTGATCTGCGTTAATCATGGCTTTCCTCGTTGTAAAGGATACGAGATCAGAGGTCATCGGTTGTCAAAAAAATGCCAGATTGAGATTTTCTATCGAAAACAAGTAAAAAAAATTGTTTTATGCCATGGCATGTATTCTAGAAGTCAATCTTTAAGTAAGCCGAATTCCAGACCGTTTTTTTCGACTTCTTGAATTTTGCAACCTTTGACACGCATAACCCATCTTTGAAATTGTTTTATGACACGAAGCCTTTTTAAAGATTCAAGATCAAGTTTTGTAGATTGGTCAAATTAAAAAAAATATTGAGAGATCGGACAGACGGACGGACACAGTCTTATTAAAGTGGCTTTCAATCCTTAATAATAATGAAGGAAATACAAGCCAACTATTTTGGCACAATGCACAGTTAGCTCTAATTTTATTGTAAATGGCATCTCACTTGAGATCCTCAGCGGGTGGTTATTATTAGAGGCTCATTACACTTGGGTTTATTTGCCAAAATGTGAAATGAAATTGAACGTCTCCGAGAAACATGCATTCATCCCATGCGGACAATACCGTTCGTTGTACTTCAATCCATACGGAATAAATGGCGACGCCGTCGTCTCAATTCTAAGCAGTATATTTGTCAAACCATTTTAACGACTTCCTCTCTCATTCAGGAATATTAATAAAAGTGGGAGTTTGCTTTACTTAGGTTTAAATAGTTTGTTCTCCACTTTCACTGCAAGTCCTTAGCTCAAATGCATAAAACCATTGACATTAAACTGAGCAGCAATATTTTGTTTCTTCTTTACTATAGTCGCACCATACAAACCTGCATCTTGCTTGACTGGTTTGCTTGACAATTGACGCTTTCTTTGATCAGGCGGAAGGGTTAAGTCAAGAGGTTGTACGTATATATAACTGATTACGAAACAAGTCCCCCGTGACATAATGGTGGGTGTGGTGGGTGGAGAAAGGCAAAAGAGTTTGATTGCTGGCTGGGTGAAAGTTAAGTTAAGGGTGGAAGAAGAGAGTTTATGTGGCTGCCTGGTTATCATAGCCTGGCTATGTAGTTGACTTGGCTGGCTGACTTGACTGGTTGGTGGCAGCTTGTCAAACCTTTTCGACATTAGAACTACACAAAAGTCCTCTCTCCTTTCCCTGGGGTAGTGGTTGGTTGGGAAAGGTGGTTTAGTCGTGCAAGGAAACTATACAGCCTTCATCCGTCCTGGGATTCAACTCTTTGTGGAGAAATTCCCAATGATCGCATAAAACGTAAAAGCATTTTGGAGCTTTTATGCATGTATTCGAATCGACGGTGCTCTGGGCTTCGTGAAGAGGGAAAGAGACATGTGGTGTGACTGTGAGTAGCTGTTTATAGTTCATTGGTGCCATTAAGATTTCACTTGAGGACTTCTACTCAAGTCCTATAAATATGTAAGTTTAAGTTTAGCCGAGAAACGTGCTTTGTCAGGAATGTTCAAACTGATAATGCCATGTTCATGAGGAGTTTTTAATGAAAGGCATTAAATGTCGGGATCTAACTTCTTATTATGAAATGACATGATATTTTTTATTTATTTGACTTGGACTCTCATAAAGATGAGGGTCTTTACATTGCTTGCCATTACTGTGCTATTTGGGTTATGCAGTGATAATCATCGTCCCTTGAATTGGCACAAAAATAATTCAAGAGTTTGACTGCCTGCTT
>JAAXNX010002049.1:0-14915 GCA_036491905.1 Folsomia manolachei
CTCTAAAAGTCATTTAATGACGCAACCTCACCATCCATACACTTAGAGACAGTTAGCAAGAGTCCAATTCAATTGAATTTATTTCACACTCACTCATATTGACAAGATGCATCTAAAATATTTTGAGGAATAAGTTGCTTCATAAGCGTTAGTGAATTGGAATCATGTGGTAATTAATGACGAAAATTTTTCTGTCCACTGTCGGTCAGCGGAATAAATGACAAAATAAATGATTACATGTAAAACTTCAATCGTAATATTTTATTCATGATCCATTCTGTCGATGTGCATGTCGTCTCTGGAGCCTAAGCGTTTTAAAATGGGCACGATTCCATCTCAGCAAGCAGGGAGGTTTTGAATTTGATCATGTCATTCCTTAACCAAAACTAATGAATAGATGTAAATATCATGGTTTGTAATTAATTCCTCCCCTCAATGCAGGAAGGAATTAAATAACTTTATTCAATATATTCCAGCCCCTAAATGCACTAAATTACTCCTTTCGAGGCCAGGCAGCTATTCTTACACAACAACCAAAATATAATCACTAATTGTGTTTTCTGTTACATAAATAGTTTTCCAATTTTCTTAACCATTCAAGTAAGCAAGTGCCCATGTAGTAGCTTTTACTAGAAACCTACATCCAACCAGCTACTGCTTTCCATTGTTCAATCAACCTCCTTCCATTTTTATGGAGAAGTAATATTTACATAAAACAAAGCCTCAAGTTGAATGCAGATTGTTCTTAACCAAAGCCATGAGAATTTTTATAACGCCATGCAATTCATGGGATATTAACTATTGTATGCATTTCTTGGTAGCAGGTTGAATTTTTGATTCGATTTTGATTCATGCCAAGAATCCGCTTGGTGTTGTAGAGCTTATTTAAACACGTTTCAAATGGTTGTCAAAACTGGTTGATGACTTTCAAAATATCACATTTATGAAATGTGCTGCATCATTCCATTCCCTCGGATAAAATACCGGAGTGAGTTGAATAAAATTAAGATTTAAAACCAAACTAAAGCGGACCGACTGACCATGTCATGTGAAGAATAAAGACACAGATTTTTGCCAATAATTGCTGACTAGCATAATCCAGAGTTTAGCGGATGGATGAATAAATAAACAAAGGAAATGTTTATAAAGTCATCTAAATAAAAAAAAGATGGCTTGGGTTTGGACCTCGGAGAATCCTCACTCTCATCCCTTTCCTCTGGCATTACTTAATGATTACCTTATTCCTACTAACCACAATAATTATTGTTGTTACATGAGGATTATTACAAAGTTGTCTGCCGGACGGAATGCCGCTCTCATATTAAAACACTTGCCCCTCTCTCCACAAATCTACGTATTTACGTACCGCCGTCCATTGTATAAAACCACCAGGCAAGTTTTTGATGTGTTATTTTATCAGGTAAAACCTCCACGAAGGAGAAGAATTCATATGAATTTAATCTCCGTCCTTCTGTATGAAATCTTTTCATCAGCATCATTCCAAAAACTTGATGAAATTGGCTCAACCACAATTTCAACAGAGTTTAATTCATTGATATGCAAACCACAAAATAAATAAATTCATAAACTTTTTACTCTGCTACTGCAATCCTAATTCCACAATCATTATATCGCTGACGGACCAAATATTTTCTATGATCCATTACATACATTCATGTGCGTAAGACTGGTCAATCTTCTACCTTTATTTTCATTCACAGCCATTGCAATGCCAAATAAAAGACGATCGTATGCACACTTTTAAGTGAAAATATTTTGAGCAAATAATTCGGCACATACCTTTTTCAACAATTTTGCCAAAAATATTTTTGCCCGTTTCAAAGTCGGTGGGACAATTCCATCTTCTGTTCCTGAATTGATGTCTGCATTCTGCCACAGCGTCACTGGCACCTTTTGCAATGGCCTGAACCACGCCCCGATTTTCTCTCACCACGCGTTGTTGCTTCTTTCTAAGAATGGCTTGGACGGGAGGTTCCAGACTGTAGCCACCGATGCCTCCACCACGGATGGAGTTCACAATGTGATTATTCGGCTCCCCGATTTTACCGATTCCCCTGAAACAAACAATTAGAGGATCAATTAGAAACAAGGAACGGTTCGTGAGTGGTCGCAGCTCCGTTATCGGTTTAAAGTTCTAATCATTTTTCATAGAGTCAACATCGTTCCTTATAGTTAAGCGTCTTTAAAGCGTTTAAGCTCCCAAATAGGACGGATAAGTTGTAATCATTCATCACCATGTCAGTCCTGAACGGTCAACTCTCAAAGAAGGATATGAGTAAGAGTCAAAGTTTCGTGGGAGAGCTATGTAAATGTGTCTAGATACTTTGAAGCACTTGTTATTCCGTCCTCAGTCTTACTAACCTAAGATTAAGATAAGGTTAACAAATCTACCACTCTGAACATGACTACCTGCTCCCTACTCACCTAGGTAAAGTTGACTGGCTTCATCTCATAACTATGCTTAAGGATATCTTTATGAGAAACCAAAGGATTTGAATTTGTAAAAAGATGCTCAATCACCATCACATAGCATTCCTTGGTCAAATCTAAGTAATAGTAATAAGGGATGAAATGAGATGAGACGGTGAAATTACGTTTATTCAACTAAATAATCTTGGTTCCTTGTAAGTTGAAGATATTTCGTAATTTATTGCCATCCATGTGATATCTCTGCCTTTAAAAGTTATATTCCTTCCTTTCCACTGACTATTTACTTGTAAATGATTACTAAACATCTCCCTTTCCAAATGCAGCCAAGATTTTCACCCATGTTCATGAGCAGGTAATTTTATTTCATTAATTTGTAAATTCCTTCCTTACCCAGTTCGAATAAAATATCCTTTAAATCTTGTCCCAACAAATTGGATTGTCCAAAATGTATAGGATAAAGTTTAGCCAGTGTAATTTATTTTGGACCGGGGGCAATAATTTGTACATAAACAAGTTGGTGAGCTCCTAAATATGCATGTCATAGGAATAATTTCCATTCTACCTCCAACTAACGTAACCAACCATAAAATGACAGATTAACATGTCACAAATAGTATGAGCATGCAGGATGGTCAAATGATGGCTCTCTCTCCATTTCTTTCTCCTCTCCTTATTGCATTCATGAATAGAAGTGGAAATGATAAATGCCTCCAATGGTGGACTGACTCTTTCTTGTGTGATCTTATCCAATCCATTCATCTCATCCGTGGCGAATTGAGACATTGAGACGTTCTTTTCTGCCCTTTCTTTGTCCAAGTTCCCATTCTAGCTCAATGAGAACAACCATTTAACGACCTTTGTCACATTTTAGCCAGGCCAACCCATTACACATCCGTGGCGAATTGAGACATTGAGACGTTCTTTTCTGCCCTTTCTTTGTCCAAGTTCCCATTCTAGCTCAATGAGAACAACCATTTAACGACCTTTGTCACATTTTAGCCGGGCCAACCTATTACACACACATTACCAAATGCAGTAAGAGTACCACAACTGCCTACAAGTATGTTATTTATATAATCCAAATTCCGCAACTAACTTTATCTATGTGTAACCAATGTAAACGTTTATCTCATGTACATATAGTAGAAAGGAGACATACCCCTACCGATAAATTAGCAAGTAAGATTCAAACATCTAAGTTTTTGGCATGTATGTGCATCCATCCTTGGTTAAATACGTTTCAAGAATTCGTGGTAATGAACAAATCACATCAATCCACTGAATCCAATGTGTGATGCATACCACTAAGAATTAAAGGGAAAACAGACATTTCGTTTGTTCAGCAAGCCGGAATTTGTCGGACAGCGGATCCCGTTAATTTAATGGAGTGGTCCCTCAAGGACTCAACTTGTGCTGTCAACATCAAGTGGTCAAAGCATTAATGCATAGCTAATAAAATAATAATAGTCAGTCCAACCCAGCGTAGGAAGGAGGTGAACTGATGACACTTTCTCAATCAATCGTCCCCTCCAGTGTCATTTCACGTTGACACCGTGTGGTCTCTTTTCACACAAATATTCAAACTGAATACAACCTTTGTAAGGGTCATATCATGTCACCTGACTTCCGTTCTTCATTTCAATTCCACAAGGTAAATGGCAGGCAAAGCGTGACTAATTGATGGGAATGTTAATGGTGGTGACATCTTGTTCCACGAGAAAAGTAAAATTAAGGGAACATTGTGTACCGTTGTTGTTATTTTAACAATGTTAAAATTCACCGTTTCATTTAACCCTAAACATGATTTACAAGGGATGGCTAGACACTGTTTGACAAAAATGAGGTTTACAAAAAATTCAATCAAGCTAGTTGACATTTGAAGAGAAAATGTCAACCGAGGTTTAAAGTCTAAAACTTGAGAACTGGACTCAATTACAGGATCATCACCGTTAGTCTTTTCTCTCTTCCTTAGCTGTCTTATACCGTCATTGATTTGAAAGTAAACAGTGCATTATTTGTCAGTCAACGAAAGGAAGGGTTGGTGAGTTAGTCAATGAAATTATTAAAATTAATCTGACATGGTGCCACTGTCACGCAGAGGTCGGTGTCGAACTCCGAACTGTCTCAATCTTTCTCTGCGTTGGTCTCATGTCGTGTCTTTCTTGCACTTTTAAACATTAGTTGATTTTGTTCTTTGATGGGTGGGTGATATATTGTAATTATTTCATAAAGTAAAAGTGATTTGCATAAATGCCGCACCGGTAACGGAATGACAAACTAAAAAAAGCTCTCACTCTGTACACGTATTCGTATAATTGAAATAAACGCATGCATTAAACCCACTCAATTTCCTGAGGCTAAAAAGCAACATGTCTAAATTACGATGGAATATGTGAAGCAGCGTCTTCCTTGTTTACCTATGTTAATCTAACATCATTATGTTACTCTAATTATGGGAATGTAACCAAAACTAAGCCCACCACTTGTTCTTTCTTATTTTCCTTTGCGCATGTTAAGTCATGCACAAAGTACTAAATTTATTCAGAACTCTTCTACCAATTTAACTAGATTTAGACATTTTTTGCTCCAGTACATGGCTCTTCCTCTTGGCTCCATTTCTGGTCTTAGGTCTTTTTTGTGCAGAGGTATGACTAAAGTAGAATCTAGTATTTACCGTATTTGGCCTGGCACTTAATTCTAAAGTTGAGATGATTTTGAATCTGGAAATAATGCATGGACAAATATGGCCCATGCCTTGTTTACCCTTCCTCTTATCCTCTCCTCAAGTGGTGTCAATGTTTATTGAATTACTGCTCTCTTCAAAAGATAAGTGCAAACAGTCGGAAATTTTCTAGACTTAAGGTGAATTAAAAGAGAACATCCATCCATCTACATCTTTTGCAGCCCTCTTCCATAAAACAAAATATTTCCAGAGATGAGCTGAGTGCATCTTAATTCTTTCCCATAAAGATCCTTTTGTGAATTCCTATCCCGTAATAAGTGCATTTCTTACCGCTCCAGTTGCTTGGATTTATTTGGAATTCATGATCTGACATTTATCACGGATTAGCCCAAGATATTGTACCGGCTCTACTTTTATTCCTTCATAATTCCGGGCTTAAAAAGATTTCTAAACTTTTAGTAAAGATGTATGGAAAGAAGAGATCAACTCCAGCTAAATTTTGTTTTTAAATGGCCAGGCACAGAGCTACGTACAAACACACAAGTGTGTAATAATAATAACAAAGCTAGACAAGAATATTTAAAAAAAGGATGAGCCCACTTTGTGTCTTTTACAAAGCCGGTGCGGCCTCTTTGTGAACATTATGTCTTGATTGAACTTTGAACTGTTGGACTAACTGCACACGGATGAATTTGAATATTATCATTATGCTTAAAAGTAAATACCTCAGGTCAATTGACTGGAATTTTTGTAAATCGGAGAAACATGTGCCGTTGTATATTTAGTTATTCATTTATTAGCGGCGTTTTTGATTCATTATCTGGATAAAGAAATATCAATATTTGAATAGGGTACCCTTCACTTCAAGTTATGTAAATAAAATTGAACTCGAGGAAAAGTTATGTGTGAAGGTTTTATTTATAAATTAAGAGTCTCAATTGGGAATATCCGTTCCTCAAATGATTTGACATCGCATCACAAAATTCCGATCGGCAGAAAAGTACCCATCACTCTGGCTGGGTTTTTGTTAACAACCAGAAAACAGAAACTACTGCAGCCGGTTTGGCTGGATTTTTATTTTACCACATCAACTCAATTTTCTGGTAATGTTTATGATTCATAATCCTTTGAATGAGAGCAAAAACCAGTGGTACAAACCATCTAATAATGAATTGCAATTCGTCTCAAATATCGGTAATAATGGTGGAATAGCCACCCAGAAATCACAAACAAATGTCCTCACACAAGAACGAAAGCCTTTTATCATTCCTGACAAAGGACCATTTTCTCTCTTTTATTTCGACTTGCCCAAAAATTTGTTAGAAAAATGTTGTAATGTTGGCTAGTCACTATTCACGAAAGATTAGACTTTTAAAATCAACAATTGACAATAATATAATGCCATAAACAGCGACAAGCTACTGGTCGACAAAGGTAAAAAACATCTTGAAAATACTTACCACCATTTGCTGCCCCTTCCTCTTCCCTTAGGAATTCGGGCCGAAGACGGTGGGACCATGGAGCCCACGATGATAACCAGAGCAAAACTGATAACCACGATGAACACAGAGACCGTTGGATTTACTCCCATCATCATTTTACTTATTCACTAAGTGACGACGGAACAAAGATTTAACTAAACTATGATAACCAGAGCAAAACTGATAACCACGATGAACACAGAGACCGTTGGATTTACTCCCATCATCATTTTACTTATTCACTAAGTGACGACGGAACAAAGATTTAACTAAAATAACAGAGTCTGATAAAGATTGCGATAAATAATAGCCTGGGACCACTCCGTAGGCCGAGGATCATAATATTATCAGTAAATGAGAGTAATTAATTATATTGTTACTTGAACTCATTGGGTTAAGCATTCCTGTTTATCAGTTCTTCTTCCTTTAGCTTCCCTAACTTATACTTGAAATGAAATAGAGTCAAGCCGGCTTTCTCCTCCAATTAGAGGAGACAACAATTGGAGAAAGCACTCTCAGAGAAAACTGCTCATTCCGGGAAAAGGAATACTTGTCAATACATCCACAATCTTCCTGAAACAGTCTCATTTTCCCTAAATACCTCCAGTCGACATATTAATTTGATCAGCTCTTTTCGGGGAATTTGAGAAAATGTATTTGCACTTGTAATTAACTTCAATTATTTGTCACACCACTTGAAAATAAATTTATTAACTGCACAAATTCTGTCCAATAAGGTTTTCAAGATTTGCACGACGTTTTACAAAGCGGAAAAAGTTGAAATTGCACTTTGTTTTACATAATTTTGAAAAAACTTTCACTTTTTCACAAATCTGACAGTATCGGCGAAGATTTTTTGGAAATTCCAAAAATAAATGAAGTCGGTACACTTGGAACAAGTTGAGAATGAGAGGGCACACACGAGTCTGTGTAAGTTTGTCCAAGGCGTGATTCACTTTACCCTGAACAAATGCGACAATCTTTGTGTTGGAGTGTGTCACACCTATTTTAAACACTTCGGACGGATGAAGTCTTTTTAACAATTGGTTTGGCCAACCTGCAGTTTTTTAAGAGGTAGACACAAGATGAGACAGAGGAAGTCGTATTGTTTTAACAGTTACACTGCAAATTCTATACATTTAGTTTAACCCAAAGTCTGCTCTTAGTAAAACGTTGGGTTTCATGGTAAAACTTGACTCGTCCTGCAGCCAGTTAAAGCAAAATAATTCTCAAGGTTTTGCAAATATTGCATCAACAACAATGAGTCAGGAATATGGGATGAGATACGCAAACTTAGTTTGACGTGGATTATCTGTACCTTGATACTTTCTTTCGTCGCTGATATTTTTGATTAAAACTTTGAATTTGTCAAATCTTCTTATAATTTGGACAATAACTTATTTGCGGAGGATCTTCCGAAGTTACTTTGGTTAGTTGTCAATAGTCAATGTCAAATGAGGAAAGGAATGAAAAAATGGGATGGTTGAATAGAGAATTGAGACTTTTGAGACTGGTTACCACTCTTTCTCCACAACCGTGCAGAGGAATCCGTAATAAGTGTGGATTTCTATGGATGGAGTCAGTCACAATGAAGTAAGACTTGTTCTTCTCAATGTATTCCAATCCTCAGTCTCTAAGTAAAATACATCCTCAACCAAAAGATCCCATGAATACATGCATCCACTCAGCACTTACCTATTGCACAGGTAAGTAAGCCAAGCCGAGAAAGAGCTTATTGCTACCAAACCAATGCATTACCAACAAACCAACATTAGCTGTATATGCCTTCATTCAGTGGTTGACTACAATAAGGAAGGAACAATAATGGAAGCAAAGAGAGTCGGCCGCCTTTTACTTGGCCTCTCTTACTAATGCACAGCTTAAATGCCATCATCATCATGAAGTTAGAGATGAAATGGTCCCTCCAAAGGACAGCCGTGTGTAAAGCCACCAACAAACCAGTCCTTAGGACCAAGACATCATGAGTACTTTTCCCTGGAGGAGGGACGGTACTTCTTGCCACTGCAGTTGTCTGAGGTTTGGTTAACTTACTGCGTTAGCAGGCATGCAGTCTCATAGAGTTGGGCCCTTAATTAAACATTCATCCTGGCTCTGAACTTTATTACGCACAACTGGAGCGAATGGCATGTCGTTTTTAGAGCAGGGGATGACGTGAATGAGTTTAATCATCTATCTATCCGGACGGACGTGGATAAGACCTGAAGTACCAGATGACCAATGGGAGCGGAAGTTTCCTCTCAGGAAAACAGAAAAAGTGCATCAGAAAGGTTTTCACCTTATCTCTAGCACGACACTCTTCAACTCTGGACCATTTCTCTTCAATTCATTAATTGTTTCATTAATTGTTCGTGTCACCCTTGCCAGATAAAATCCTTTTAATGCCACTCTTAAAAAGTGTGCATCGAGGAGTCAAAATTGGATAAAATTGAAACATACACATTTTAACCTGGATATTCCTGTTGAATAGATTTCTTCTTTACATGAAAGGACATTCATTTTCCTTCTGTGGGATAAGATTTGAAGATGGATCGTATTCATAGGACTGGAGTTGACTGGTGGGAGGCTAGACTGGAAGACGATGATTCCTCCTCTAATAAATATGAGGCAGACCCTGCATGTCCCTGACTATGCACTTATTTAATTCAAAAACTTGTTGCCTCATGAAACTCCGCCCTTTAAGGATTACGCATCCGCCCCAAAGTTTTAAAAGGTGCATCATTTCATGTGCTTCATCTCGAATATTATCAGTATGCACAACATTAGTTAATGTTATACTGCGTGCTCAAATCCTAATAAAAGTTGTTTAGTGGTTGAACACTTTACAGAAGTAAAAGGTAGAATTCCTTTAGTAGGCAGATTTGTATTATCATTCTTACTTTACATCCATCCCTGCACATGCATCTCTTTTAACAATCAACGAACTCCTGAACGTTGGTAAAAAAGGAGAGGACGATGATCGCCATGATTTCTTTTTAACCAAGGAGGAATTTCAAATTCTGCTACAACCACTGGTAGAGAAGAATATGTAAAATAATGTGAATGTGAGTTATGCCCAGTTGAAGTAAGATTTGGATTCCTCAAGAGTTTCAATTTGGGTTCTGTAGGCCAATATAATTTATTGGTAATGATCTTCATTTCAGTTCATCTCTTGTCATCGGGATGAATTCTCATCATTCTTTTCTAAATGTTGATTTGAAACCTGTTTTTTACACAAATTAAAAACAAGTCCATCCATGCAGGTGCATTTATATTCTCTTTTGTCATCCATTTGCCAATTCCACTTTGATTTAAATGCCAATTTATTAGCGAGTCAATTGGTTTTGTCAATCTCTTTTGATTAGGATGTAGATGGGTGGTCTGAAGCAGGTGACTTAACTTAATTGGAGTGATTGTTACCGTGTCACTCAACATCTTGTTAACATTCATTTAAATGAAGTCAGATTTTATTCATCTGATTTTATGACCTGTATCAGACTTGCTCCTGAACGATTTTCATGCAAATTATTTATTGCCTCTAATTTTGCTTGTACAACGACTGGTTTAGTTTTTTACTTTGACGTTCTTCACTTTAAGCAAAATGAATTACTATTGAATTGCAGGCCTTATGCTTATGTGAAGTAATAAAATTCCAACCTTTTCTATTCCATACATTTCCATTATTGGTGCATTTTAGTATACTCACAAACGTTTCTTTAAGCTGAAATTGAGTCGATAAGTGCTTTTTTGTGAATACATTTTGCTCTTAGTTCAAGTCTAACCCGAATAATTCTTTAATGGGCAATATTTTAAGCCTGCATATTACTAAGTGGATGTTATGGAATGCATGAACACGTGTTTTTTCATCTCTTTTTAAGCCAAAAATTATTGTGAACTTGTTAAAAGCTTTCCAACCTTTGGTTTGGTTGAAAAACCACATGGCATCCATTTCATTCCGTTGACATTTTTGGTCAACTTTTAAGCAAGGCAATAAACATTCATGTCGTACCTTGGAAGGATTTTTAATAATCTTGTTCAATTCATTCCATTACGTTTTCTAATGCTTAAAACTTTCCTTTCCAGGAAATAGTTTTATACAATTGCATATTCACCTCATGCAGTTTATGAAATGTGCAGCTGAATCGGATTTGAAATTGATGTTTTACTAAAATTGTAAAATTCCCATTACTGATTTTTATTTTTGGGAAGCTTCTTTACATTACTTATTAAATTTTGAGTATCGCTAAACACTGGCTTTACTGCCATGACAGATTCTATGTAAAAAACCAATTACCAATCACCATTTCGGAGCAAGAACTAATTTAAAGTTTAAGTGCAAACTACAAAGGAGGCATTTAAAATAATTTATGACAGGATTTGGTGCGAGTTATTAGCCAGATGAGTGAATATCAGTTCCTCACAAAGTTTTGGCGTGTCATGTTATGTTGTACATATTACATAGTTGCTAGACATGGACAAGTAAGCAAAGCGAGAAATAGTTATTTACAGATAGTTGAAAAGACATAATTGGTATGAATAAATGTAGAATTACTGCCTGGCAGAAAACTACTTAAAGACTACACCCACACCGAAATGGGAACAATAACTGACCCTTACACAAAATGCAATTCACTCACCTTCTCCGAGCTGAAATTTAGTTACTGCCATAATCGCTTGTACCACCCCAAAGAAGCTCAACAAAAGCCAAAATTTCATTCCCCTGCTGACAAATACAAAAGAATTGAAAAACTGTTGAATTGAATGCACCCAGTTCAGTCAGACGGTCTCGGCGCCACCTTGAAGCCGTTGTCATTACTCAAATAACAAAACAACAATATCCGTTCATGGCTAATGAATGATGTTACAAGTAAGGATCCACTAATACAGCAATTTACAACAGGTGAAAATTATGTTAACATTTTCACGCCTAGCTTCTCACTTTATTGCTCCAGAATGACCTGCACCACCCAGTAAGTACAGGAGTTGGGTATAAATACATCTCCTCATTTTACATTAATTTCCCTAATATATGGCTAGGTTCTGGGATTCTGGTTGAATGCAAACTTGACTTTTAGTCCGACGAGGTGTTGAGGAAGTCATCATTGTTGGGCGGGTATGGATAAGCGACTTGACTTTTGGGTAGTTTGGACACCACACACACCGGTGGCCCTGTTATTATTCTCTTGCTTATTTCCTTGTTCCATTGTTTGTTTGCGGAGAATGGAAGGAATTTCACAAGTTTGGGTAACACAGGACGCAACAACTTTATTTAACGCCCTGGTTTACCTACGGCCAAGAATTTGCTTTTACAAAAGTGCCGAGAGCTCCTATTCAACAGAGAGAGAGATTCTTGGTGGCTGACCGGGTGGGTGGGACGGGAGGTAAGGTAAAGGTAGTTCGTAAAGGTGTTGATGATGACTCCATTTGTTCCTGGCCTCCTATTGGTGTCGGTGACTGGTGTTATGTTGGCCTTTTGTCTCTGGTGGCATCCATCCACCCAAGAGAGAAGATAGATGGAATCAATGACTAACTAATCATAATAGTAACAAGAAATGGATACCATCATTATCCGTTTCTTTCAGAAGCGGCGTTGTTTATACAATTCCCATCACCATCCATCCCTCCGTTGTGTAACTGCTTCTGCTACTTTATTACTTTTGATCATGTGGGCTCACGCATTTTAGAAGCGAATGTAAAAGTTGTGCATTTTCGGTAAATTAAGAAGTCCAAAATGCAAAATTGTAGAAGTATCCCGCACCGGTTCGTTCACAATCATCACCTAATCACCGTTGTTTAAAGGTTTTACTGTTTTGTGCATTACGCGAGAAACCGGAAATATTTTGATGTGTCAATTCCAACGCATGTCTTGGTATGTCAGTCAATAACAAGAAACCAGGCAGTAATGCACAACTGCATGAAAGGATTCCAAGACGAAGACAAGGAATGAAGTAAGAAAAGGTGAATAGAATGGATGGATGAGAAATCAAGCCGAAAAGTAGTGAGCTCTGCAGGGGTCCGTTGGATGGGGGTGCGGCGTTGTTGGTGCATCGTTGGAGGTGATTCTTCTTCATCCAGTTCCAAGAGAGAAATGTTGGGTTACATTGTAAGAGAACTCTTGAAGTACAAATCTATACAAAGATCCGAAATAATAATATCTTCATTAGACTTCCTTTACGTGTGGTGGGGCTTCCATTCTGTAAAATCTGCCAACATTTGTCCACACCTTTCCTTTACTCTCTTCTGCCATCTGCCCACCTTTATTTTTACCTTTTGCTTTATTAAACAATTTAAGTTGTAAAATACCGCATACATGAATCTTAGAAACTGGGGTTTGAAGTCATATTCATCAAATATTTGAGTATCAGTTGCATACTTTGTGTTTTAATGCCCCTATTGGTTTAGATATTATAATTAGCCTTCTTAGAAAAAGTTTTAAGTAAAGTATGGACGACAAGCAGTCTACTAAGAATACTTTAAATATGAACATTAAGCCGCAGTGTGACCCACAGCCCCTGACACTGGGAGAGGACTCCAATTTCCATGAAATAATGGAGCACATGCAGCCCTTTTGTTATCAAAGGGCCACTTCATACTCAAACAGTGCCTAATTACAGGACTCTGGAGTGTATGCGAACAGAATCCAGGTTATTATTTACCCGGCCTGTTTTCCCTTTATTTATATTTACCAACCACTATTTGGGTTGCCCTTCTTTTTATCACCATCATTATGTAAAGTAAGTAGAGTTGGAATACAGGAAATTGGATACCTCTCCGCTGTCCCAATGAATGTAAAAGATTTGTATGTACCCAAGCTCAGCATCAACTAATCTCCATTCACCTGGAGAACTTTCCTTCGGCGCAATGGATGTCATGTCATTTCAAAGTAATCCCCAAAATATTGAAGTTTGAAGTATGAGGGGACAAATAAGGCTTACAAATAATAAACATCCGCACAAAGGACTCAAGTACGTGTGACACTCCCATTAGTGGAAAAGAAAAAAAGATTTACCCGATTTTGGATTAAAAACATTTCCATTTTACAGAGTAGGAAATGCATGACGCGGTTGGATGGTTAGACACTCAGAAGCAGTTATAATTTCTGGTATCAGTGACTGTTAATGGTGTAAGGAATATTAAATCATACTCACTACGGTCTAAATGCAAAATATCTTAAACTCTGCTATCGTGAGTAATTTTCTCACGCACTCCCTCATTCGTGTATGCATTAGTAGTTGCAATATCCTGCAATAAACTGAAGCTCTGATTTTACTCGCTTTATTTGTATTCAGGTCAAGGTCATATAATCCAGGTCAAGGTTGTAAATTTAGAACTACACACTGCTAACAGTAACAATTCATGTGCGATACCAATATAAATCAGCAAATCATTTTACTAATATACAAGATAAACATGCATAATTGGATTTAATATAAAGTTAGCATTTCACTAAAACTATCAAAATCAGGATCAACGATCAACCTCAAAGGTACAAGTTTCCACAATTGATGGCTCCTTCTGACTCAATTAAAAGGAATATAAGAGATGCCAATCTTTTGTCAGCTACCTTTTATTTGTTTTGCATGGGATTTTATTTTAACTGTCCTGCATCACTCGAATTAAATGACCCTGTTTTTTTCTCAGAAACGTTGTCACTGACGTGGATGCCTTAACAGACGTTGTGACTCTTTCCTTATCTTCTTCCTCCTCTGAATTAAATGTCCCGTGATCTGTGTCAAGTAGTAGACCTTGAATTAGCCGTCCTCTGCCTTTTGCGACGGCAGGGAATGAAAACCTTCCTCCTGTTGCATGAATGATACTACTAGACTTCGGCAACAAATTTTTTATAGCTTCAAATTTAATAAGTTGTACCCTCGTACTCCTCCTCCGGATTAGAAATATCCACGGACGCATTTCTCCACTGGGAAGATCGGGTCAAGGGGGCGAAACAAATGACACTCTCCGTATCCAGAGGTGGCGTCGTTTTAAGGGTTGGACCATAACTATTCACGTTGTCCACATCACCTGCAGAATTCAAATTGAATTGTAATACCGACAAAAATGTAACCCCTTATAGTCAAGATGTCATTTTTGTTATTTTACCCTCATCCGCAAATTCCAAGGATCCATCGCTCTTTTGAAATGCAAACACGATGTTTGTAGAAAAATAGAAAATATTGGCGACACAGCGAATTCGGATTTGACCCCGACCACGTCTATTTCTCTTTGGCTTCATTTGAACAATTTTTAATATCTCCTCCGTCTCTGGGACGCTTCCATCGTAAATTACTGTCAATTCAATAACT
>JAAXNX010002050.1:0-14905 GCA_036491905.1 Folsomia manolachei
TTCTGATGACTGAGCTGAAAATGAGAGCATTTTATTATGAAAGGAACCCAGCTCTCCACTCAAACTTCTAATGGGAGACGAAAAAGTGTATATTGAATGGTTATAAGGAGAGGGGACATTAACGAGAGAAAAATTCTAAAACATTCCCACTACAAAAAAAAACGGGACCAACACAAACGGGTTTAATCCTTTATTCATCAAGAGTATCTGATACCCGCAAGTATAAGAGACTCACAATTTAATTTAAGATTAATTAAAAGTTCTCCCTTTTACTTTTACTCGTTTTTCTTCTGTTGGTGGTTTGGTTTGCAGTTTTTTTCTCAAAGTCCTTTCTTGATTAAACTTTCTCCCAACTTTTTTTTTACTCATTCATTTCCTCCCTAATCAGAACGGGAGGCAGCAGGGTAATTAAATTGAATTGATGCCCATCTTGCTTAGATGCGTCTCGGTAATATGCATTAAATTTGCTTTGACTTGACTCAGCCGTTCTTTCCGTTTGTCACTTTACGACTCGCTGGGCTAATCATGAAGAGTGAGTTTAAAAGTTATTATGCTCCATTACTTTCTCCCAGTTCAATGTCACTTTTACTAATCAAGTCGCCTGTCCTGTTCTAATCTACTTTTATTTTATAATCCCCAGTTTTTCGTACCAAGATCAATAATTAAGGTAATCTCTTCAATAGGATTGGTATGTAAATATATTCTTGAAACATTTCATACAAGAAAGTATTCAAGATGCAAAAATTGAAGTGATCATTCATTAATGCGCTCGTATCAATAAATTCAACACCCAATATAATAAACTGCGAGTCAAGCACTCCTTCTCATTTAGATTTATTGTAATAGCGTTCAATCAATAATGATGAGCAAATAAATTAAATAGGAATGCATGCTGAAACCCTGCCTGGAGCAAGAAAAATAAAAAATAATGATAAACTAATATATTAACAGCAGCAGGGCTGAATATTGAATAATGTTCCATGTATGGTGAGTACTTCCTTCGGTCGGTCGGATGGATGGATGGATTATGATGATTATGCATGAAAACCGTTTGTTCTATAGTTTTTTAAGGTTATCTGGCACTGGTGGGTGAGCTCGGGTAATGTTCTTCTTGTGCCTTGCTGGGCGTTGTTCCACATTGAACAAGAAGACTTGATGTATCACAACTATTGTCACTCAACTGTGGGAGGTAAGCACAATCAGGATTTGATCCCTTCTTGGCCGCAATGCCATGTCACTCACTCACTCATCCTTCAATAGCTGGCCACGGTATTCAACTCAACCATGTTATGTTGAATATGGATGGATACATAATCGACTTGGGCAGCAACCCGGTGGACATCACCCAAAGAAGAACCACATCCCAAGTGATTATGTTTCGAAATAAAATGAGAAGATGAGCTGAGACATACATGACGTGTGTGTGACTCATCACAATTCACATTCCATAATATTTTAACAAAAGCACAATTATAATCTGCTTTGTCATAATGTTAATCTTAAAAGCTCCACTTTTAACCATGATCAATGCCAAGCATGCATGGTGGCCTTCTATTTCTATTCTTCGTTATCTTAGTGAGTGAAAGACAATTAAAGGTGTTTCAAGTTGGAGCGATGTGTTTTAGTTTTTGACTCGGAGTTTTATAAATCCTGAGTTCATCACTACTTGCTGGATTAACTGAATCCTAAGTGCCCACACCTCTTAAAGAGCAACTATTTATTATTATTTGATGGCAGGCAGCTAAGATTCAAATGAGGGAAGGGAAAATTTTAGTTATGATGAGAAAGAATGAGCGCAAAGCCGTTTATAAGAGCGAGTCATAAAGCGTAACAAATTGAAGAAGGGCGAAAGGGTTAATCTTCTCTGCCTACACGTCAGATGCCTATCATGCGTCTAAATGCTTGATTAATGAGATATTAATAAACACCACGGCATACAGAATTCATGGCATGGCTCACCCAGACAAGACTAGGCTCACTCATGCAGAATATATATGAAATCCCGACCCGGTCCGATTTCATAAAAAAATTCCGATTGAAATTTGAATTTTTTAAAAAGGACGAAGTGTGAAAAAATGTACGACCATCCAAGTGTAAAAACATCACATAAAAAATTTTCAACTCCTATTTCGTATTTAATCTTTTAAACACTGATTTGCTCATCATGAAAAACTTGTCAGAAGTTGACAACATTGGATTAAATTGTGAATAAGAGTCCCGGGATTTATCTTTTCTTAATCAAAGGAACTTTTCCGTTACTCAGAATATTCTCAGAATTAAAAAAAAACTTTAAACCACTTTGCAGTATTTAACGAATGATCAATTAATACGGAGAAGGGTAAAACTTCTAAACAACATTGCTTTCCAAAACAAATCAGTCCAAGACAAATATATAATCCGGTCACTCCTACAAATGCGCCTTGTCCCGAGAAAGGAATAGAAAAGCGAGTGGGTGGTAAAATGAAAGACAGCAATAGAACATGAACAGGAAGGGAATTAAGCTTAGATTGAATAAGAACATGGGCTGGATATGTGTGAAACCAAGTTAAAAAGGAAGGGAACCGTCTTCAATGATAGTGGAACTTCCATGCATACTCTCAAGACTTCCATTTATACCAACCCACGATCGAAATGCCCATTTCAGATATTCTGACACAGAGCAATTTAATAAGATTTGCCCAGAATGGGAAAGGTGACAATTGAACCGTGAAGACATGCTTCGAGACTAAAAAAAGTCCCATTCTAAAAAATCCCCCTATAAAGGATATATGCATAGAGCCATGCTCTTCTTTACTTAATAGCATCACTTTGCTTTCCTGGTTTGCTCTCTACTTCTCTGTACATTTATGACCGCGTGTGTAAGAGAATGAATATGAAACACACTTTGACTTTACTTTGTACTTTTTAGCTCAAAGCTAAAAAAACCAATGTGTAACTGGAGACATGTGAGTGTTTGTCTGAAAGTGTAAAGTAAAAGTATGCCCAACCAAGGAGACAAGCACAAGGAAGAGATTCATTTCTTCTGTCCTTCTGCCAATCCAGAAGAAGTGAAAGGAGGCAAATGGGACTGGAGAAAGAAGGACATTTTTTCAAGTTGTATGGAATGGCATTCCATTTCAATTGAGTTTCTCACTTATAACATTCATCCCATTCAACGTATTCACATAGTGTAGGGATGTGTGGTTGTGTCCTATTATTTCGTTTTTTAGGTGTCTATGTACACACGCAAAAGTCCGTTATGGTATACCAGTGACGGGATAAGGAGAAGGAGGAAAGTGGCTATTGGATGGCATTTGATCTGTGTTTTATTAGTTTTCTTAACTTTCCTTTTACTTGGCAGTTGGTACAACCAGGCCACATCACATTTCAAGAATACAGATATGCATGTATTCATGTCATTAAACGTGTAAGAGATTGAGAGGCAGAAACTCATTTTATTAACTATCTGTAGAGTATAGTTCTATTAATCAATCCTTACAAAAATGTATTTAGTTCCAATAATGGTCATATCCTCTATCACTCGTTCGTATTAAATTAACCCATAAGCGGCATAATGTTATTGGTCCATTACACGGTTTCCCGGCCATAGATTAATTAAACATCAGCAAACGTAAAATTAGTAAAATTGTTAGATTCCCTTGATTGCCCCCAGCAATTCAAACCATTTTACTGAGTTGCAGAATTTGTGAAGAAAGCAATGTGGTGACTGGTTATGGGATCATCCTCAAAAAACAAAAACCATACAAAAATATATTATGCATGCATTTTGAGAGCTTTCACCAGCTTTGAGTGGATTATAAAAACAAATATTCCACCAGCCAACAGAATGTTGTTTTATCCCATTTTAATCTAGGAGGATTACTAGGAGGATTATTTAATTAAGATTATGCCGTCCGAATAGCAGCGTGCTCACCCATTACTGCTCTAAAAGTCCTAAAACGGTAGTGGTGTCCGGAATTGTTATAAAAATGAGCTTAAATTCGGGTACATATATGATCCGACTGGTAAACATTTTATACGATTGGGGTCATCTCGATAAAAAGGTGAAAACGAAACAAGTGTGTATAAGATTTAGCTTTAGTTTACAGTTAGAGCAAGAATGACTATATATTCGGATCGATACAAGACCCGGTTGGGCATTGCTCGTTTGCAATGAGAATATATTGCAGGGAGCCGGATAGTCGTTTCCGAAAGTTGGAATCAGTATGCAAAAATCCTAAGGAGGATGAGATCTCGTTACGTGCAACATAAGCTTACAAACTTCAATTCCAAATATCGACTTTTTTCAACAACCAGGAATACATGAAGCCTGATGCGGTGTACCCGTCTGCACCTTCCTCTAACTAGAAAAAGAAGAAAAACCAGTGGCGGATATATTCAGATTCTGCCTTGATTGTGACTCATGTGTGCAAGTACATGACACAAAAGCAAATTTTATTAGATACACATTCCACCATCAGCAGTAGCACATCACTACTGCTTTTTCTTATATTAGGCTAACAAGGCACGATAACGAGTGATCGGTCGATATATACATACACGAAAACCAAGGTCCAACTATTTATACTTTACCTCCAGCTAAAGGTATACTGTAAATGTAAGCTACACCCCTTCTTGTATTACATTGCACATTATTATGGAATAAATTGACAACGGCCTCTGCACAGTACTTGGTCAAAATGAGTAATATTTCTTAAACCGAACCCACGTCTCTGAATTCAATCGTGTATAACTTCATGCGGCGCAATCCAACATTCTAATACTGCAATGAGGGAGGATATGTAAACCATCGAATTCAGGAACTTTGAGTTTTCATACGCCAACGAAGGAGGTGGACGAGGGAGGAGGATGAGATGTACATAATATGATGGTGGTCCAAGATTCAATATAGATTATAAATTGCCAATATCCCATCATGATCCATCATCAGATAGACTCCGTTTTCTCCTCCTCTCTTTCCCTTTTCTTAATATATGTAGGATGAGGTTGAGTTTCAAATTTTTGAGGAAGAATGGATTCTCGTCTCCATTCTTGTATAATAATAATCTGACCAAGCAAACCAGGAAAAAAAGAAGCGATCAAAGAAAGAAGGGTCGAGAATGAGATGAGGCTGTGGTTTAGTGCATAGCTTATTTCATTACTTTTCAACATTGAGAAGATCCGAGAAAGTAAACGCTTCAATGCTTTCACCCTTGTGATAATACTGGACGGACTTGAACGCAGATTCTGTATGCATCATGGTTTTGCGTTGTCCACTCCACCTAAGACGACCACTAAGATATGCTACATCGTATAACATATTAGACAGGTTTGAAGTTCTGCGAGAATTGTTGTTTTCATTCTTATCTATGAGTTATTTTTCCGAGTTGTAAATGCTTTTCACTTGAGCACTCAAATCAAAACGAAAAGGATTCAGATAGAAATGAGGACGATTTCTTTTCAGATTAGCAGTTGTTTAATCGGTTCTATGCCCACTCCCACAATGAGTGCATTCCTTCCTCTAAAATTCTTAAGACTGTCAGAATCAATGAGGGTCACGTTGAAGTGCTGAGCTATTTCTTCTTCAGTGAGTTCAACAATTAAAGCCCGAGATGCACACCTGGCATTGATGAATCAAGGCTGGTTTATTAATGAATTGAAATATTGTGAAAAAATAAATTTACGCACTTGAAAGTAAAGTTGCGTAGAGTTGGATCAAATTCAATCAAATACCGCCACCAAATCCCGAAGTTTAATTATCACAATAAATGGATAAGCATGGATGGGATTAAATCATCAGAACACCGTTAAATTAAGCCTTTGAAGCAAAAATACGATAAAATCAAACATTGTAAAACGAATATGAACCCTATCTGCTTTATTTACGCTTATTTCGAATACAGTACAAGAATGTAGAATCCAATCGCATCCATCTCCAACCACATCGTGCCAAGTCAACCGTTATGCACCACACTATGAAGCATACCTTTAAGAAAAAGAACTGTCTCACAAATGAGTGAACAAGGCTTTTGAGTGAATGCCAAACAAAGTACCCATTAAATACCTTACTGCCTATACCGGTCGTAGTTTTAATTATCAGATCGTAAAAAGGAGAGCTGGACAAAAACATTTCTTTAAACCTGCTTGATCTTTCTTTTAATTCTGATTGTGGTTAGTTGGAGTGAGGCTTCATCTCAAAAATGTTAAACTTCAGGACAGCTCTGTGTTGCATGTCTAAACGATTGACACACAAAAATTAGTCAGGTCTTCTTCTTCTTGTCTTGTGAGTTAAAACCTTTCACTCTTTTTCTCTCTTTCGTTCAGCTATCCCCTACCACATACATATCTTGCATCATTCCTTTCAAAAAGCTAAGCCTTTGGTACCCTCCCATTGTTTTCTTTAAGAACCCCTTCTCTTGAGTTGGTCCTGTCAAAAAAATTATTTCTAATTTCTAAAGGGATCTTTCTCTCTGTCCATCAAGCTCGTTTTTTAAGTTGTCGAAGTAATAGAAATATGATTGACCTCTCCAGTGATAATTAACCTCATATATTTTTGATTTATTTTAATTTTTGATATATTACAGTTGATAAATTCCGACATTCTTGCTTTTAATAAAGGTACAGTTTTGTTCCAGTTTCAAAAAGTTTTTTGACGATCCTACATCTTAGGATTCTGTCCCAACAATATTGTTGACTTTATTTAATTTAATTTCGAGGAACAGACATTGTAAAAAAATCTAATCTACTGTGGCTTCACATTTATCATGCCGTGTGAATCGTATTACGAGTATTATTATTATTAGAAATGGACTACGACTCATACAGAGTTCTGAAAAATTGTGTAGTATCCAAAGATTCATTAGGGCATTACTAAAGTTATGTTGTGGTTGAACAACTAAAGAAAATGTCTGAAATTCTTTCATTGCCACGTCGTCCACTTTATTCTTCTTCTTTATTCTACTAATTTGTTACTTTTTGCAGGAAAATTGCTATCGAACAAAGCTTTTCCGTCATGACTCGAGTTTCCACAAACGAAACGGAATGAGTTGAAGAAACAGGAGATAATTTTTCGTATTCTCAACTAGGTTGCGCACCATCCAGTCAAGATTTTAGTACAACTACCTGCTTTTCTTTCCTCCCTTACAATTCCAAGTGAACGAATCTCGAGCAAAATTAGAGATAATCACGCTAAGGCGCCCATTGTTGTCCGCGGTCCAAATCAAATAAATGCCATGTCATCTACTACGCTAGCTACTGCATTCACGGACAAACAAATGTTTTTCTATTTTCACCAAAGAAGTAGTTGCTACAAACCAATACTGCCAAAGATTTACTTTCTAGAAACTAGCAACTAATTCCATAATAATAGTAATGCTGTTGACTACACTGACAATAATAACTCTCCGATCTATTTTTCTGGACAAACGAGGTGAGACTCAAAGATGTTCACAACAGAAACAAGGAGAAGACATATCAAGAGGGAAAGACAAGCATTATGTGGAAAAAACAATAATTCAAATAAATAATAACTCTCCGATCTATTTTTTCTGGACAAACGAGGTGAGACTCAAAGATGTTCACAACAGAAACAAGGAGAAGACATATCAAGAGGGAAAGACAAGCATTATGTGGAAAAAACAATAATTCAAATAAAATGAATTTCAAACTACGATTTGCTAACCACTTCTGTTTTTCAGTTACAACAGAACAATAGTTATATATATGCATATAAAGGCAGGTGAGATTATTTACTATACAAGGAAAAGAAACAAATGAAGATGACCGCAGTCAGTTCTGTCCTGCATTGAGATTGAGACTAATCTTTTTTTTCAATTCCATGTACTTCCTTCACACAAATTATGCTTTAATGCTTCCATCAATCTCACCAAAAGAACAAATTAAGATGAGGCAACATGATCTTTACACGCATTCCAATCTCATCAGTCAGTCAATGTAACAATCACAGACAGATGTCGAAATTGTACTACTGCCAACCATTATTTCTTCATAATTCACGTCCACTTTGATTGCAGGCCCATTAGTTCTTGACACAACGGATTTTGGCAGGAGCCGCATAGAACAAGTTCGTCAGACAGCGAGATAGCCAGCCACGGTATTGTGCTAATTAGCGTGAAGTTGGCAATAATGACAAATCTTTTTTTCCCACCTACCGTTTTATCGAACAATGCTCCTGTCTTGAAAAAAACATGGAATGATTGATGCATTTAATGACTGAAGGAAATCCAAGACTTTAACTCTAAAACTATACGGGCCGCATCTGATCCTGTTCGACGGCCTTTTTGCTGGATTGACTGACAAAATATTATTAAATACGAGAAACAAACATATTTTCAATTTTTGAATGGATAGATTTGACTGAAATTAATAGTATGTCCAATTTTTCCCGTCTTTGGAATAAAATAATGAGTTTGACATATTGTCCTCATACATTTCCAGGCACAAATGTTAAATTGAGTCAATCTCACGTTGACAGTCCCTACTGAAATTGATACTCTAAACGCTAATGGCTTTCATGTTTCCTCTTTATCCTTTCCCTCTTCACAATAATATACACAATGCATTTACGAGTAGAGCACATCAGAAAATTTAGTTATAATGAGCAATTCCAATTGTATTCTTTCTCATCCAGCTTTTTTATATATCCATTCGTTAAAAAAACATGTTTCATGGACAAGCTAGGAGACGTCTAAAACGACATTGAAAACCAATAAAAACTTAGTTATATTTCCTTTTATTTTTATTATGAGCCCACATTTTACGGTATATAATAATTTATAAAAGAAATAAAATGGGGAAAGAATTTTATAATAATAACACCGCACCGTTCCATCCACCAATCTTGGTAATATGAATACAAGTGTGGACGACGTAATAAGTAAAGCAGCAACCGAATAAAACCACGACATTGTATTAGTTTATTTGCAAAACACTGAATCGATAAAAAAAGAAAAAAAATCGATAAATGGAAAGAGTTGAATACAATGGGTGAGACATGTATGCATTTCTTAAAGCCATCCACACAACCGACAGAGAAAAAGGGGTAGGAAGGGACGTCTACATAATAATATCAAGCATAGGATGTGTGTGTTCCATGTCCATACATCGGTCCCCACTTCTGTTTTACTTAAAAGCACCGAGAAAAAATAATGCATTGAATCTACATCCCTATCACCATTAGTATGCTTTTTTTCTTTCCTTTCCATAATAGGATGTGTGTGTTCCATGTCCATACATCGGTCCCCACTTCTGTTTTACTTAAAAGCACCGAGAAAAAATAATGCATTGAATCTACATCCCTATCACCATTAGTATGCTTTTTTTTCCTTTCCATCCAGTACACAGTCGGATCGGTGGCTTCAATCTAACTCCAACCATAATAATGGAATCCCTTCAAAAAAAACTAAACCCGACACTTCGTATGTATTCCAATCGAACTCTCCCTTTCCAACAAACCAGATCCAACTCGTGAGTACATATAAGTGTGATATGGTGTTGTGTATCTAGGCTTAATGTATAATGTCCCTAGTTTTTAAAAAGAAGAAGAAAAGATGCATTGCCCGTGAATAAAGTAAAAGTAAAGGAAAGTAAAACCTCGCCATGAAGGGTTTGCCTGCTCTGCAATGCATTGTATATCGCCCTGAATTCGTCCTGTGTCCAACCAAATAAGGAATAACTCACCCATCGTCGTCGCCTTTTTATATTTTTCCTATCTGGTCCATGTGTGTTTGCATGTATGTCCATGCATATATCTGCATAGAAGAAAGCAAGGAATCAGAGAGAAAAAAGAGAGGATCGGTGGTGAGTGCTTTTGTATAACATTCGTTTCCATCTCAAGTCAGAGGACCAAAACCAAACCAAGAGAAGGGACGAAATGAAGGAATGGAGATTGGGACTGGGTTCCCATCCAAAGTAAAGAATAGTGTATAGGGGGCCATCAGATTGGTTAATTTACATAAAATCGAATTCTTTCTCTCTTTTTCTGGTAGTGAAAGTAAGTGAAGAGACTGAGTTCGTCACACATTACTTCCCTCACATGTCCCTATCCTATATATCCATCCCCAGAATGACAAAAGAATGTAGAGTCAGTCAGAGAGAGAGAAAAAGAAAAAAATTGCGTAGACTTGGGTCTGATAGCTTTCTACTCACCAACTGAATGCAGATAAGAGAAATCACACTACTCAGCAAAGCACACTACCATCACCCCTTCTTCTACGTTTACTTAGAAATTCCCAAATACCTTCCAGTCCATCTCCATCTTAACTTGCCTTCTTTCCCATTTACAATCAGATACCAATTTTCTTTCATCGGTCGATCCTCCTCAGTCAGGCTATGCAGTTCAATCCACACCCACATCACACACTTTGCTCTTTGCTCATCATTCTCAACAACTTTGTCCATATACTCAATGATTTCCTAACTAAACTATCTCCAACCAACTTTCTTTCTCCGAGGTACATTATTATAATGGGGCCCGTACCGCAGTGGATGCATATGGACAATCTGGAGAAATGATAACGTTCCTCCCTTCCACATTGACTACCCCTAAATTACACATCAACTCAACCAACCAACCTCATTCCCATGCATGTATGCAACTTTGCTGCACTCTCAACTTTTATCGGGCCCAACTCTTTTCTCCTGTTGTAAGTTATGGGAGTAACCCTTATTGCTTATCAGAGGGCTCAGATGAATTGGACGGCATGGGAATGTATGTCTGTGTGTGGAGACTGCAGTGTGCAACTTGAATTATGGTTGAAAAATGGTACCATTAAAGTTTTGATTGAGTCATCAAAATCAAGAGAAGGAAAAAATAAGGAAGGAAAACTGTTATATGTATGTATGCAGGTTTCATATGCAGGACAGAAATTTGTTGCACTTGGGTTGTTTCGCATATTTGTGAATACTGTTATTCCTGCTATGTACATTTTTGCATTAAAATAACTTCCTTTACTCCAAATTTGATTGGAAAGGTTGGACGGTAGATTGACTGATTAATAAAGTCTTTTTCTCTCTCTGCTAGTCCAGAAGCTACCACCAAACAACAAAACAATTTCAAGTTACTCCTGATCCTGACTGATTGCTCTCGTTCCTGGTTGAAATGAAACGTCGTGATGAATAAAAGTTGGTTCTGATCAAGTAATAAAAACGTAAAAACCACAAGATATTCAATACAGCCATCACATCAACTCCTTGACAGAATGAATTCAAGAAGCTCTTCTTCATGAATATTAATTACACTTCTTGCCGAGTCAAAGACTCAATTGTGAGATGGCATGTAAGTGTTCTTCGAGGATTGATGGGATGTATTCATTATCTATCCATCGTAAATTTGTAAAGTCTTTTTTTTATATTCATCATCATCTTATCGTCTTCTACGTTTAATCAATCCATCGTGAGTGTTACAGTGAAACCCACAAATGTGGATGCCTGATGAGTAAATGCGAAGCAGGTAGGTAGCATGCTATTGAACTCAATGTAATGAACCGAGTCAAGGAAGCGATTTAGAGATAAATCAATACATCATAGTTTGACTTGTCTTTTCTTAACTGTTTATCCATCCCGTATTCAGAAGTTACACCCAATTATCTACTCAGCAGGTGGTAAATCAGTTATCAAACTTTTAAATTAGAGATGCTCGCTGAGATAACAATAGTAAAATTGAATGTTTGACTATTATGATTACATTTGCGTTGCAACTGTTGCATAAATAAATTGAGACACATTTACACAAACTAGCGCATCGTAAACCAAATATTTTGATGAAAATGGCAAAATTGGACTAATAAAATCCTACAGACCAAATAACCAATCTGAAAAGTGCTTAAAAGAACGAAGGCGGGCCTAAAATCCACACTCCGCCACGTTCATTAATTAGAACAAAGCCAGCTTTTTAATTGCTTTGCGACGAAGCAGGGGAAAAGAGTTTCCATTGGTCTGAGTCTCGTCTCAGGCGTTGCTTACATTCATCGGGGAAATCCCAACATCCGTGCTAATGAATCAGTGTGTACGATTTATGGCTTTGCTAAAACTAACCAATACCTCTCTTCCACCAAAGTAACTTTGCGTCGACGGTTCTCAATAAATCAATAGCGTCCAAAGTCAAACTAACCAACCACCTATAGTGATATGCCTTCAATTCGCCAAATATTAAAGTCAAGTTGCATTGCTTCCATCTACGTGTTGATTTCTATCCTTGAACCCCATCCATGGGATAACCGTATCGATCGATATGAACAAAATTGTTGATTTATTTATATCCTGAAAAACTTCTACTGTTTCATTAATTCAATTTCTTGGCTCATTATGACATTTACTAAATTCCACAACTTTCTTTTATAAAGTCGATCCATTAATGAGCTGGTTCCCATTCCTTAATTTTGATGAATAGGCTAACAATAAGTAAACTCGGTACGAATATAGTTGAGATTATGATGGAACGCACATTTAGTTGATTTTATAATTAAGACGACTGGAACTGTTGGCAGGTACCATTGTCTCTATACCTTATCAATCCTAGTATCCAAACCTAACAACAGAATGAAATAGAGAGCTACAGATATGTATGTCTTTACTTATATTTATAAAGAAAAGGGAGAGGGACAACTTTGAGATTGAGAGTTAAATTAAAATAATGATGTGAAAGAATTGAGTCCTTGTTACTGCGAATGACAGGACAGGGCTATTTTGGCGTCTTGTCTCTTCTTTTATTTCTTTGTCAAGAGTCGTGCTGATGGATGGATGGGCAACTCTTGGGTTCGCGTTTGAAAAATGAGAAGTAAATTATAGAGTGGGTGGATGGACTTGGACGGCTGGCTGGAGAATTCGTGTGATTTCACAGGATTCATTCGACAAGACATTGCAGAGCATTCTCCAGCATTTCCGAACGGATGGAACCACATATAAATATGAGGTTGAGGCTCATTAAGGAATTTCTATCCAGTCCAGACGTTAATTGTGTGGTTTAACAAGACTTACAAAACTTGGTCTCCTATGTTATTTATTAAGGAACTTCAACAGACTTGCTACCGTCTCCAACAAGGCTTTGATGTTGAATGCAGAGTTTTTTTTAAGGAATTACAATTAGTGCACAGCTTCTCAAAAGTACTATATGAATGGAAAAACAANTGCTACCGTCTCCAACAAGGCTTTGATGTTGAATGCAGAGTTTTTTTTAAGGAATTACAATTAGTGCACAGCTTCTCAAAAGTACTATATGAATGGAAAAGCAAACTTTCCTAGTTTTGGGAGGAAATTTTGTTTTTTTAGTTTTTTTTTTTTTAATTTAGTACTGCCAAACTACTTCAAATTACCATTATTAAAGAAAAGAATGAAGTTTCATTTTCCAAACCTCAGTACTGTGGTTAATTATTAGAAATTCTCTACAAAAATATACAATAAAATACTCTGCTTCCATGCATTTCACTTTTGTAAACCAAGATCAGTGTGGATCTGTCTTACATTTGGAGAAAGCCTTCTTTATTTTACAAATGGATGGAAATTGATTCAGAATGGCAGAAAATCCCTGAGCCTGTGAAAGCGGAAAGTTAAGTTACCTTAAAATAAAAAAATCGGTGGGATTTGCTTGACTAGAACTGGGTTGACTTAGTTGAGTCTACCGTAACTATACTACTGACTCCAAGAGTAAAAAATCTGAAGCAAACCCTGTTCCAAGTGAAATATGGAGGCCTATTCTAAGAGTTAACAGTTGGATAATCTAGCAGCCATTAGGCTGAAACATGAAACAAGTTTTCTATCGTAAGGGATTAAATGTAAGTAGTTCTTAACTGGGAAAAGAAATTTGGCTTGACACAACCAAAAACTCTACATCTTGTTGAATTCAAGCAGAGCAAGCAAAAGAGTAAAAAAAGAAAGGATTGACTTTTCTCCACAAAGTAATGCTCACTTTTCTCAACAGTGTAGCCAACTTTTCAAGACATCATTATCTTTAAGGAGTTAATTTCATAGTGGTTTATTTTGTTGAGAATTGAAGGTAAAGTTTTCACGGATTCAATGAACACATGTGCCGTAGTTAAGAAATAAATAATACCAGGCAGGTAAAAGAATACAACAAAAATGTTGTTACCTATTCTCATCCCAACCCTTTCAAGTGTAAAAATGTCTCACTTCAATCACAGAAATTGATTTGGACACCTACTTAATGAGTTTAAGGGTAATGGAGGAAGGCTGCCCAGCCAGTCAATGTCAGTGTCAGAATTAGAGAAAAGATTAAAACTTGTTTAACTAGCCAAGAAAGGCTTCACTTTTATATTTTTTGTGCAAGCCCTGCCTGCCCCTAAAGATTTGATTCCATTGCATCTTTGCAGGTAAACAATAATTGATGTCATGTTTATGGTTAAGATAATTGACGTTACGCCTTGCTTTGTTGAAAAAGGTGGTGTGACCACGCCCGGACTGTCGACTTGTGCCAATTTGGAGTTGGTTTGGTTGTACTAATTTAATTCTGACGAAGACGTCCATTCTACTTGTAGACATTGACAAATCATATTTTAATAACTTTTAATTCCTTTATTAAATTCTTTCTAACGTTATTTAAATTAATGTCGAAATCTAATTAGATTGGGGTGATTTATATTTCTGTGCCATTGCTGTGAAACACAGAGACCTGTGAATTATTTATGGTTATAACTTTCCAACGTGTGTGTTCTATTATTTATAAATTACCTCTGCAAAATTAGGGATTGCATAAATTATAATAATCCAACAACGGTAGATAACAGAGAACAACTGAATGATTCAATAGCATTCCTCTCTCGCCGCGAAACCTCGGTAAATATTGATTATGGAGCAATTAATCAAAGTTTAATGACAAAGTTTACAAAAGAAAGTCAACAATGCATTAGATAGTTTACAACTTTAAGTCTAATTATGTATGCAAACCCACATC
>JAAXNX010002051.1:0-14897 GCA_036491905.1 Folsomia manolachei
ATCCCAGTGAGTTTTTAGTTCGAGTTGATAAAGTTTGGAGTCGTATTAAAGTGGATTGTATTGAATAGTATTTTAAATTGGTTCCAAAATTAGCCGAAATTTTACAATAAGCAGATCCAAGACTAGGGCCACATTAACAGGCAGAGGTAAGCAATTTCTCTTAGCAGCATGTTTAGGATAAAAATGGTTTGTAATAAAGGGGCGACCTTTAATTGTTCAAATAGCTTTGTGTTTAATTTCATACATAATAAAACAAGGAATATATGAATTTCGGCCAACAACATCAAATCTTGCCTGAAATTTTAGAGGCAGTGCATCCGACCTTGTTTTAAACTAATATATGAATTTGATATATGAATTTGAATTTAACATAAATTGACCTTTGTTTGTCTGGATGACAAAGATCAAATGAATTTAATTTGGCACAAGGAAATCAAATGTGTCAGCTATTTACAAAACGAATTAACTTGTATTTTCGCAAGTCGGTTACATTCATTTACTAGAGTCGTTACAATCAGGACAGGGTTAAGATATCACTTAAGTTTTATAATTCCCTAAAGTTTTGAAAAGTATATCTCATGT
This sequence comes from Folsomia manolachei, assembly GCA_036491905.1. NCBI lineage: Eukaryota > Metazoa > Arthropoda > Collembola > Entomobryomorpha > Isotomidae > Folsomia > Folsomia manolachei. Next base: position 583 of record JAAXNX010002051.1, read on the forward strand.
CATATCTCATATGTTGATTACTGTGATTTATGAAAACGAAACTATTTTTTTAATTCTGTCGAAGGGCTAAGGTAAGCAGATTTTTTTAATTGCGCTTTTCATTAGCATCTTTAATATTCAGATATATTCCCTGCATATACTCCTATAGCCTAAAAGCATTTAAAATATAGCAGTTTACTGGAAAATTGAAGTCGAATTGAAAAAATGGACTATGCAAAAAGTTCTGGATGTGCGTGCAATTAAATAAATTGCTATAATTTTAAAAGCTCAGTATACCATACTAAAAAGTTGTATTATATTCTTTAAATAATTCTATTTGATAGTAACTTGACAATTGTGAGTAGGATTATCACAGTGACACGGTTTTAACTCCGTACTAAACCAAGAGTTATAAATTCGTCTAAACATCCCAAAAATACCTGAGTTCAAACCTAAAAAAACCTGGAAGCTTTTTTTTGAATCTAATCTGGAACAAAATGGATAAAATTTTATGCTTTAGGATTTTATAAATTTCGCAATATTTTTTATCCGAAGCCAACTTTGCNAAACCTGGAAGCTTTTTTTGGATCCAATCTGGAACAAAATGGATAAAATTTTATGCTTTAGGATTTTATAAATTTCGCAATATTTTTTATCCGAAGCCAACTTTGCTTGTGAACTGAAAAAGAGAAGCCATTCAATGTATCTGTGCACCAGCCAACATGGTTTCACAATGGATAATTAAAAGGCCCATTATACACATGCAAAAGTAGTTTAAACCCAGAACAACCTCCGGATATGAATAGATGACTCAACGGACCGTGGAAAGCTATCAAATTATTCTAGCATGCAACAATATATGGCACAAAAACAGTAAAAAGCTACTCCAGCCAATAAATTATAAAGGCTCTTCACTTTTATTTGATATTAAGTGCCAATTTAGCAAACAGTTTAATACCTTTATTTACGAAATGGGAAGACTCCTTGTTAACCCTGATGAATAGTCCGAGCTTCTACTTATTTCGCTTGTCACTTAGCAAAAAATATATGAGAATTTTTACCCCACCAAGAACAAAGGTCGTTTCTTAATCAGATTCCATAAGTTCGAAAACATTATCCGTGCAGTGAATATTGGAAAAATTGAGCATGTGGAGTGAGTGAACATGGGCATTAAATCCTTAATTGGATGAATGCATGCTTTATCTCTGGTTTTCTGGAGCAAAAAAAGAGGAAATGGTTGCGAAAAAAGTGCAACCCTATCATTATTTGAATTCCATGCAATTTGCATAGTCCGTGAATTAAAACACTCGCTGGACAGGTTTAGTTGTCTTACCACTCTTGCAATACGATCAGTTACCAATACCTCATTATACCTTACCTTTGAACTTCGTACAGTTATTGCAAATTGTCTCTTCGGAATTCGCAAGACAGTTGAAGTTATATACTAATTGTAGATAGTTGCAGTAAAGAGACAATTGGAAGTGAGCTGATAGCTAATCAGTAGATTTCATTGAGTTAGAATTAGTCATTGGTAATATTGTTGTAATAAGGCAAACCAAACCCAGTTGCTAACACCTATTAACTGAATATGGAAGACTTGATAACTGTTCCAAGTAGTGGCTAATTTTCGAACAGGGAGCGTCTCATCTAGGAAAAGAGACATTTGCGCCCTGGTTGACTTGCGTAATTAATGATTGCTTAACGGAAAATTGAGCACGGTTATCAGATCAGTTCAATTTGGTTCCTTTAAAACCAATGTGTAATGAGTTTATTACTAATTGCAAAAATTTGTAGCATTAGTCTGAGTTTCATAAAAACTTACGAGGAAGCCATAAACTACTTCACGTCAAATAAATTACATTTGCATACCATTTGCAGTGCCAGTATTAGGTTTTGCTAGCTAGACGGATTTAGTATATTAAAATAATTGTGAATTAATGAATTGTGCAAAGCATTCGACTGGATTGTTTTGCATTTATTGGTTTTTGCATTTATGACATGGAATTGCAGTGTGGCTTACGTATTCTACAGTAGTACTAATTTGTAATCAGTATCAATTGTATATCGCACATGTAACGTATTGATAAAATAATGCGCATTCCATTATGTTATTCGAACTGTGATTCTGTCCAAAGTGCAGGTATTTACTAATTTGCAGATTATTTAATATACATAAGATAAGGATCGATAATAGCCATGAAATTACAAACTCAGCCAAGAACATGCCTCATTGGAACGGCTCATTTGCTCAGAGATATAACTATGTGGTCCGGCTTTTAAAAGAATATTTGTCTTGTCCATTCCATAATGGATATCATACACTTTAAGTAGCTTTTGTTACAGTATTACAAATACAAGTGTTAGTTCAGTAGTTTCAGCCTCGTGCAAGTAAAGTAGTGCAGATATATTGTCCAATACTTTGTCCAGAGTTTTACATCCAGCAGAAAGAAAGCTCTTCTGCACTCGGGTATTACGTTCGGTTCCTCAATTGGACTTGATCTTTATGTTATAACAAAACTCAGGGTAAAACCAAGCTTTGCTCCAAAACTATACATGTTACAAAATCCAGTCGGCTGATGTGTCAAACAGAATGAGCCACATGTGCGAAACTAAAGACGGCAACTTACAAAAGACAGACACAAAGTCTGATCTGAACGTTGTGAGACAACAAACTCTTGTATTTTCCATTTAGCTAACTAATTTATTACGCAATTTTCTGAAATCGTCAAAATTTTATAAAACTTCCAGTTGATAGTAAGAACATTATCGATTTTACAAGATTCAGAATCGTTGACTGAGTAAGGTTTCGCCGAATCCTTGAACTTGAATTGACAGATTTTTTAGTTCTCTGCAAGGAAGTGAGTGAAAACTTTTAAAACGCTGTGACTTCAACTGTGCTGTGATAAGCTTAACTGGAGAGACAATTTGCAATAAATTCAGACGGGCGTAAATTGGAGGAAAAACCGTATAAAAAGTTCTGCACGTTCTGTGTTCGACATTTTCCTTACTGCATTGCTCACCAGCAACTAAAACTTGAATTGATTATCATTCCTTAAAAAGAACCGTAGAGGCAGAATAATGTCTTTATCCACTACCCAAGAGGACAATGGAAAAATAGTGTTAGGAAGTGAGACAAATCATCAAGGACAAGTAGATTCCAATCATGGGATTGATGGTTATGTCAATGAGGTGAATCTGAATGAGGCACAGTCTCCACGTGCGAATAGGCTAAACGATGAGGCTGCGGTTATGCAATCACGGCCAAACAACGATGCTTTAATGTCCCCACCGCAAAAGTAAGTAGTGTGTTAATGACACATATCATATTTTGTGTGTGTCTTTTCATTAAAATTACATTTATCGCCTTGATTTTGTTATATTTACAATTTTGGACACGCAGACATCAATTGAAAGTAGAAGAGAAATATCTGACATTTAGTGTTATGCGAATTTAGTTTTTACCTGAGAAAGAAGGTGTATCAGAAGATGTCTATTAGTCATAAATGCGCAAAAATGTAGACAATCATGACATGCATCAACTTCCAGGTCGTTAAATTATCTCATTTCCAGTTTTTGAAAATAGAATTTGTGACGAATGAATAACTTTATAGTTACTCGAAGCTGTGTTTATATATTTTTTCAGAACTCCGTCGTTAATATGCTTCTGTTTACTGTAGAATTCCTCTTGGCAAGGATTTACATCTTGCAGGAGGAAGATATTCTGCCTTTGGGGAGTTTTTAGTTGACTGGTTTGACTAGCCTGGTTATTTTTCAATTCAATTTTGAAATGTTTATGTTTTTCTTGGAGTTATGACGAGTTGAAGCATAATTCATCAGTAAAGATGTGGGAATGATGACTAAAGTTATTTCTGTGACGTACATCTTCAATAGAGTTTTGGTTAGTATAACAGTTTTTTTGCATTGTATTAGTTTCAAATTGATATTGTTATTGGTTGGAATTGTAATTGTTCCATTGGGTATTGTTTTAGTAACCGCATGATACCATACTACAACAGCGATTAAGAAGAAGACTTGTTAAATCTTAGAGAGAGTTATCAACTGGGCATAATTTGTCAGAATTAGGTGCAACGTAATTGAATTATTGGAAGCAACTATGAAGCCAATATTTGTCTGACATCACTAATCAAATTAACAGAGAACACCTACTGATTCGGGTATTATTGAGTTCATCATGAACTTGACATTGACCCACATTTTGAACAATGAATCATCAATATTAACATTGATTGCTGTTTTTGAAGTTTGCATGCATTAAATCCCCACAAAAATATTTTGATGGTAAACTTTTAATTTCATTAAGTTTCTGAATTTGTTTTATTTCAGAGTATCCAACGGTCGGAAAATGTTGAAAATGTCTCATCTCCCAAACCATCCTCCGGTGACGATAGAATTTTCTGACCTGCGTTATTCTGTGAGAGATGTGCCTTCCTCAAAGAAGGATGAAGCCTCCACTTTTGGACCTTATATTTCAAAGCAGATGAAATACATTTTGAAAGATGTTTCAGGGACGTTCAAGCCAGGAGAGCTTACAGGTTGGTATTTACTGCTAACCTGCTTCAAATTCTAAACATTCTTAAATCTTATGAGTGTCATTTCCAATGTAGCAATAATGGGACCGTCAGGAGCTGGGAAATCCACTCTTATGAACATCCTTGCTGGATATAAGTAATCTCAAAAATGCTAACCACTTAATTTGCAAATGGCCAAATGCAAGTTTTTATACTTTTTTTGTTTTACGCCCAGAACAAACAATGTCCAAGGAACAGTATCCGTTAATGGGAAGCGTCGTGATCTCGCTCAATTTAGAAAAATGGCATGCTACATAATGCAGGATGACGTGCTCCTCCCACATCTCACAGTTTTGGAAGCGATGGGCTATGCTGCAGAACTTAAACTTCCTCGTTCTACGACAAAAGATCGGAGAGAGCTTGTAGTAAGTTAGACTAAAGTTGTAAAGAAAACGATGAAATGTAATTATCTGTTATTACAGGTTACCGAAATTTTGGATATAATTGGGCTGTCGGACTGCAGAAATGTTAGAACATCGAATATTTCGGGTGGTCAACGCAAACGATTAGCGATTGCATTAGAGTTAGTCAATAACCGTAAGTTTTTGTAGAGAACAAACTGAAATCCTGAAAAAATGACATCTTATTAAAAGTTTTGTCCAATTTGCACAGCTCCCGTGATTTGGCTTGATGAACCGACAAGTGGTCTGGATTCTGCTTCTTGCTACAGTTGTATATCTCTCTTGAAAGCACTGGCGCAGGGTGGACGAACAATTGTAAGAAAACAAGTAAAAATTAAAATGAAAGGAAAGTTAACTCATTTTTAAAACTGTTCATTTTTTACAGATCGCAACTATTCATCAGCCATCTGCTCGAATTTTTGAGCAATTTGATTCTCTTTATCTGCTAGGAGGTATGATAACCGTAATTCTAAGATAATTTCCTACATTGCATTCTGTACTAAATCTAATTAATTGATTTTTTTAGGTGGGTTCAATTTGTATCGTGGTTCCGTCCAGAACGTGGTTCCTTTTATGGCACGTCAGGGTCTTCACTGTCCTTCATATCATAATCCGGCAGATTTTGGTAAAATTTTAGCTATAACGTTTAGGAAACTTGACTAATATTGTCTTGTTCTTCTTGTCAGCCATTGAAGTTGCATCTGGGGATTATGGAGACCATTGGATCAAAATAATAACAATCGCTACGGCACTGACGTCTGACTCAGAATCCAATGGCTTAGCGCATGACCTCTCAGATGGAGAGGACACTACAGAAACGGGTTCCTTGTCACCGATGGACATTTGTCAGAAAAAGGATAAAATGTATGTTGGAGGAGGAAGCAACAATGGTAGTAATCGAGAAGTTGCGGTGGCTTTAATGTCTCCAGAGGGTGATGCTGATTCCATTAGCTCAGGAAGTGATGGGCGTGTCATGAAATTTTGTCACCAGTTTAACGTTTTATTGAGACGGTCTTTTCTCTGCATTTATCGGGATTTGGTGAGATGAAATTAGTGTAATACGAATTGAAATTGTAATTAAAATATTCATTTGTATGCAGATGTTAACTCATCTTCGATTTGCTTCTACTATTCTCGTTGGTCTTTTAATTGGAGCAATATTCCATGATTCGGGTGAGTAGGATGTCGCCCACATTCCATTAAAAAACTATTTCAGCAAAAATCAGGTTCATTGTTTTAATGAATTATGCAAATTATTTCCAGGAAACAACGCAGATCAAACGTTTAACAATGCGGGGAATTTATTTTTCGGACTATTATTCATGGTCTTTTCCGCCATGATGTCGACAGTACTCACTTGTAAGAGTTTATAGCTCTAAATATTTTATGACCACTTTCTAACCAATATATTTACAGTTCCCCTTGAGCGTGGGGTCCTCGTTCGAGAGCACTTGAATTGCTGGTACTCTTTAAAGTCCTACTACTTGGCAAGGACTTTGGCAGATATGCCATTTCAGGCAAGTCAGAAGGAATACCAACAAATAATATAATAATGTCTGAAAAACAATGAAGTTTACAAATTATGTTTTATTTTCTCCCACAGCTATTTTTTCCCTGTATGTACACTGTGATTACCTATTTTATGACGGATCAACCCCATGAACTCTTCCGGTTTGGTGTGGTCTGTGCTATGCACACAATGATATCTTTGGTGGCACAGTCTCTTGGTCTTCTTATTGGGGCGGCGTGCCATATCCAATCCGCAGTATTCGTCGTAAGTAATAAATAACAAGTAATAAGTTATATTTAGTTAAGTTAAAGCTTATTCAAGGTCCATTTTCCACATTGCATCCTTTAATTGGACAAATTATTGGTTGAAGGGATTTTCCAATCCCATACGCCAGTTTTCCATCAGCATCAGCTTCCTTTAAATCTCGACTATTAGCTGCAATAGTCCTCTTCATATTGAATTTTTTGTTTAGAGATGGCCATTGACACCTGTTGGGAGCAGGGTCCGTTTTTTCGCGTAGTTTCCCCTGCAGACGCCAGAAATACTTTGCTCGGTAGGCAGCCTTCTCATTTTCCTCTGTCGTCCCTTGATCATAAGTTGGCCCCTGTATGTAGCGAAAGGTAGTGACCTTACCCTTCCCTTTAACTGGGACCATTTTAACAAAAAACTTAATTATTTTGTATAAGTTAATTTTTGCAATTCAACTGATCGCACATGAAGGTGAATCGGTTTGTTGTTGGTCTCTTATTTGTTCTAATTTACTGCGTGTATTATTCTTCATAGGCACCTATTACTGCAATTCCTGTTTTTCTCTTTGGTGGCTTCTTCGTAACTCTCAGCACAGTTCCAGCTTATCTTCGATGGATATCTTGGTTTTCATATGCTCGATATGCCTTCCAATCCACAATCACGGCGGTGTATGGATTTGAACGAGCCGATTTAAAGTGCCATCAACCTTATTGTCATTTTAAGAATCCGAGGTTCGTGTTTCAAACAAAATTATTTCCGATTAAGAAGTAACCAAATAGGTTTAATAATTAAATTGATTATTGGCAAAATTATTTTCGTTTTGCAGAAAGTTTTTGGAGCAAATCGATTGTAAAGATATTGGTAAGTGACTTGATAACAAAGGCAATGTCAAGTCTCCTATATTTTTTATTTGTGTTTTTCAGATGTTCTGGAACAATCCTTAATCCTCCTTGGGCTCGTACTACTATGCCGCATTCTAGCCTATTTTGCCCTTAGACTAAAAATTTACGTAGAGAAACAGTAGAATATATTTTTTAATTAGGGTAAAGAGTTGTAAATCATCGTCGCAATACCGTATTCCGAAGTCACTCCAAAGGCAATGAGCCCGTCACAAATTATTTTTACTTTATTTTAATTCACTTAGTCGGAAATCCAAACCAAAGTTTATAATTCCTTGTACAACTTGTAATAATTTTTAAAGTGCAGTTTCTCACCATTTTTGCTCATGTACGGTATGTTTGTGATTTAAAAAAGTTAAATGCCTTAATGTTTATTGTAAATGTCAAAGACATTAAAAATGAGTAGTGAATTTTTCAATGAAATGACTAATAAAAGCAATGTAGCAATAAGAAACTAATCATGTCAATTAAGTGACAGTGGAAAGATTTTGCATAATTTGAAAATGGATGAAGATTCAAAACCGCACTTGCATACAGTATAGCACACACGGCATCTCTTTGACACGTTTGGTCATCGAATTAGTCAATACCACAAAATTAAACAGTGTCTTAGCTCATTGGATAATACCATTTATTGTAATATACAATATACAATATGAAATGTCAGATAGTATATACAACTGCAGAACGGAGTGCATTCTGGAATCCAGCCCCGAAACAAAATCAGTGCAGACTTTGTGGAATGACCATCATCTAATTATCAAATTAATAGAAGATCGTGCATGCAGACAGAACAATGCCTGCTAAACATATCATTAAAAAAATAATAGGCAGCTGCGAACCGGTGGTCAAACAACAAGCATACACTGAAAATATATCGCCGCAACAAATTCTGTGTGGATGTAGGATCCCCAGAACCATGAATATTATGCCGGAATCTGCAAAATTCGCCAAACCTTGCAGCGACAAAAAATATGCGCTTCGTAACCTATTCTCGGCGTAATTGGGATTATGATCATGTTTTCGTTGCATGTGAGTCAATTAAAAATTAATGAAGCCGACGACAAGGGATGAGATGGCTGTGACGGGTCAAATATGCGCTTCGTAACCTATTCTCGGCGTAATTGGGATTATGATCATGTTTTCGTTGCATGTGAGTCAATTAAAAATTAATGAAGCCGACGACAAGGGATGAGATGGCTGTGACGGGTCCTTTGTCCTTTCTAGCTACATATTAAATGTCATTGTCAACCCTGAAAAAAAACACCGGAAGTTTCATCTAGACAGAACTGCTTTGCTTGGTTTAAGGATTTACCCCTTCATGCCACGCCATGCTTGATTTAAACAAGTTTATAAATAAGTCTGAAGACAATTATGAGCATTTCATTTAATGTCGGGGTTCCCTGCAAGGTGGATTAGTTACTTCTGACCTGGTCAGCGAAAATTAATTGTTGTTAGATGATTACTCAACGTCAAGAATTGTTTAAAGCAATTCTAATTTCTAAAACTCAATTAGAACTGGTGGCATTATTCTGGAAATTTTGAAGCCGAGTCCATCGTGATTTGAGAAAAGTGCAGCATTTTTAGTATTAAAAAAGTTGTAGAGTGTAAGTGATAATTTACTAAAATAGAAAATGAGAAATAAATTGGTAAGTTTATTTGCAGAAGTTCGTCAATCGCTTAGAATGTATTGTATTCATTATCTTTTTCTTACGCGTAGATAGGCGTTGGCTTCTTGGTGGTCTGCATTTTGGGGATTATTTTACCTTTGGCAAATTCTTCCTCGTCTTCTATTTTGGGCGATGTGAAGAGGTCAAGACGCCAAGCTGCTGTTACAAATGAAGCGACTACGCCTGGAGGAGATTGTGCAGATTTGGAAGGGAACAAGTCAAAAGTGTAAGGTAAGAAAATATTAATTTCACCTTCATCTGGTTGGTATTTTCGGGTAATTATGTGTTCCATGGCTTTTGGTACAGCAATAATTTCACATGTTCTCTGTAACTCCATTTTTCAGTCTGATTCCTGCCCCAAGGACGATAAAACGATTGAAATATGCTGTAATTGCGTCCAAACTTGTTGTGCCTCCGAGAATGGCACTTCTGCTGTCGACACAATGATGATGGGTGCCAAAAACGGAACAGAACATAACCTCACGTCAACCACACCGAGTCCCGACGCAAAAAGTAAAATCAGTGAAGTAGCTGGAAAAGTGGGAGGATTTTTTAAAAACTTCGGAGAGAGTATAAAGCACGGCGTGGACTCTGGCTGGGACAAAGTAAAACATACAGCTATTGATGTGAAAGAATCGGGTAACTTGCATCATATATAATATTTATTAATAAACAATTTTAGAAAACTCATATTGTTTTTCTACTAAAATTATAGTTCGCAAAGGCGTTAACTCGGGCGCGGACTGGGTGCGAAATAAAACTGTTGGTGATAATCCGGCGGAAAGCAAAAAAAGTGTCAATTCTACTTGCGGAAATGGTAATATGATACATAGTGGAATAACGCGTCTAATTATTAATTAGTAATTAAGTTTAGTCGATGAAAACTAACAGTTGTGGAAGCATTGTTCAGAAACTGTAATATAATTGACGATAATCATGCATATCCTGAATTAAAGATTGTCTCAATTTGCCTCAAGTCATTAATCTGATTATGCGATTCATTGCAAAATGTTATCTAGATTCCAATTGTACTTCTGGCGTAAATGATGGCGACATAATGGATAACATGAATAGTTCCACGCCAGGCTCGTCTGTCACGCAAGAACCATCCAAAAAGGTAAAGCGATCCAACAGCGACAGTGACATGGATAGCGACGAAGTGAAACAGTATTCCCCAAAAAATAAGGCAAGTCCCGAAGCGAGAAAGGTTTATATGTGCAGTTAGTAGTCATATCACAAATTCTATTACAGATAAAAATTACTGTTTCAACAAATCGGGGAGCGTCGAATAAAGGAAATAATGATGATGTCGATGCTACTGAGAGTTCTTCTGAAGAAAGTGATTCCTCATCTTCGTCCTCCAACGGAAGCAACAGCAAGTCAAACCTGAGACCAGCTCAAGAAAAGGTGAAAAATTACGTGATTGCTTAACATTATTACGACTTTATCAAACATTTCTCACTCATCTTATTTATTATTAGGGTCACAAAAAAGATTCTTCCCAAAACAGTGGCTGGGTATCCACAACCAGCTCCTCTACGACAAATAACACTGGTACAGCCACTCGGAAACCCGTTCCAGGAATGCAAAAAAGCCGGAAACGACGCCAAGTTCAAGGATCCTATAATTACCAAACCCAGCACTCACACGGAACCATGGTTAATGGAAGTGATGAGCGTCTTCCTGGAGACCACCCACCCAGTTGGGGGTCTTCGTCAAGAGGTCCAGGTTATGGATCAGGTTTCCATTCCGGAAATGCTCAAGGAATTCAAAGAAATACGACCACTACAACTGTAACAACTGGATCCACATCCTCCATGGATGTCAGGGAAAGTGATAATTTGATAGCAAACCAGCAAAAGTTGCGGACACGAAGAGATGTCCCACCAGGAATGATGGTAGAGCGGAATAAGCAGAGAAAGGAAGAAGAAGAACGCCGACAAAATGAGACGAACGCAAGGACGTCCGCTGACATGGATCCCAAGGGTAATATTAAGAAAGCCTTGTTTTTGTTGGACTGGATTTAAAAAAATGTGTTGTATTTTTTCTATTTGGTATACCAGACCAGAAGTCGAGATCTGCTCCGGTTGACAATGAAACAGAAATCAAAATGCCGACAACAATGTCTCCACCAAATATGAGTGCTATGAATGATAAGGATGGTTCTTATAAGGTAAGGTCAAAGCGAGAACCGGCAGGACCGCCTTCAAACTCTCAGAATATGCGGACCACCACGGCCACCGCTCCTCCTGCAATGTTATCAAGCACTAAAGTAACCTCGGACGAAGGACGACGACACAGGAGAGCACCCGCCTCCAAACTTACTACTAAACCATCCCCCACGACTTCTACGATTGACCCATTAGGCGGAGATGAAACAAATAGTTCAACTTCTATGTCTGCTGATGAAGGTAGCACTCCAAGTTCTTCTGGGCAGAAGAAGGTTTGATGCATGTGCATGGAGGTTTTGTTGCTGCATGTCTTGACAGAATTAGTTAATGTGCTTGTATACTTTTAGCTTTCCTATTTTTATTTGCTGCATGTTATTTTGAATGCAAATTGTTACTTCTTACCAATAAAGCTACTTTAATCCTAGCAATCCCATGTTACACATTTCCGTGCATGAAACGAGCGCAAATTATAGGTTTGCATTGCATGATTAGATGTTTGCCACAATATTATATTCGCTTTTTTATACGTACTTCATAAAGCACAGAGATGTGCAAAATCATAATGTTACCATATTCCAGATTCTCCAAGAAACCCACCTCCAAATTCCGAAAAAGAGACAAAAGTTTGGATAAGTGTTTCTTCTACTAGCAGCACAGTAAAGGCTGCAACGGCTAGCCCTTCTCCAAACAATAATGGGCATCCTATCGGTGCGGATATAGTTCTTGTTCCAGTTCGTACCTCAGGTTCCGTGGTTGCTGACGGCATTTCTCACAAGAAACAGAAAAAGAGTGAAGGCTCGTCTTCTGTCGTTGCTTTACCCTCGTTAGGTGATGGAACTAGTCCAGAGCCGGAAGTTCAAGGTATACATTCAATTGATGACGTTTCATGCACAAGTTTTGATATTCAATCGCTAACATATGCAAACTATTTTCTAACTTGTCAGAACTGTCGCCACTGCAGCTGCCACCAGCTTCCTCAACTTCAGCCATGCCTTCGGATGACGTTCAGTCCAAACCGGGTCGCTGTCGCCCTTTGTCGCAAGGACTTCAGTGTGTTTCTCTTGGCAGAGATTCAGCCCAGTGTAAGGATGATGCAGGGTGTGAAGGTAAAATTTGAAGGGTTAAAATGATGAATGCAGCCATTTACAAGTTGGTCTTTTATTACAGGATCCAAAAAGTGTTGTTTCTATTCTTGTAAGCCTAACTCGGACATTGGAATTTGCGATCATCCAATCTTTTCTTGATTTCGGAAGCAATTATAATTATTTTCAGCATAATTTAATTTTCGCAATCTCCAGTGATTGCTTTAATAAAGTAATTTACAGCAAGGGGAAGTAAAATTAATAAAAATATATGTATCATGACAAAGATTATTTAAAAAATCTGCCAATTCGGCAAAAAATACCGACAGGTTATTCATCAGTTTCCTTCTGTAAGCATAATTTAATTTTCGCAATCTCCAGTGATTGCTTTAATAAAGTAATTTACAGCAAGGGGGAAGTAAAATTAATAAAAATATATGTATCATGACAAAGATTATTTAAAAAATCTGCCAATTCGGCAAAAAATACCGACAGGTTATTCATCAGTTTCCTTCTGTCGCGTTACTTTTCAAAATAAATTCCGGAGTGCAACGAAACCTTGTGCAATCTTTTGCATTTGTATCTAAACCAGTGTCAATCCTATTATCTTGAGCGACTTCTATTTCCGGTTTGTTTGATGCTTTACGTGTCACTTCTTTCTGAAATTGGATGCTTGTAAAATCTGGAATGTCAAATAGCAATCATTACCAAACAACCCTGATTTAACTGTTTTCGGATAATTTCGTTCCTTACTTTTCCATCCACCCCCTCCTTGCAACTTCACATACAATTCTCTCCAGACACTCTTCACTGTTCAGAACGTTTCCCACAATGCTAGGGAAGTTGGATAAAGACACATTTTTCAGGAAGTTGTGATCCAGTTCAGAGTCAAAAGACCTTGTCCCCACTACCACTGGGATGGGTATAAATAAAACTGCAAGCGCCGTTAGAAGCAGTTTCGCTCCAATGGCTACAAGTGGGAGTGCCAGAATTGGCAGGATAAGTGGGAGAAGGAATGGGAGGAAGGATAATTTCGTTCCTTACTTTTCCATCCACCCCCTCCTTGCAACTTCACATACAATTCTCTCCAGACACTCTTCACTGTTCAGAACGTTTCTCACAATGCTAGGGAAGTTGGACAAAGACACATTTTTCAGGAAGTTGTGATCCAGCTCAGAGTCATAAGACCTTGTTCCCACTACTGGGATGGGTATAAATAAAACTGCAAGCGCCGTTAGAAGCAGTTTCGCTCCAATGGCTACAAGTGGGAGTGCCAGAATTGGCAGGATAAGTGGGAGAAGGAATGGGAGGAGTGGAACCAATGTGGCCAGTCCGGTCAGTCCTTTCCATCCCTTTAATCCCTTCAATCCTACGAGGCCAAGGAGACCTAGTAAATCCAGACTACCCCCACCACCTTCCTCCTCTTCCGCAGGCCAACCCCACCCACCGCTGGTCATGTCTCCGTATGAAGAAGCATGTCCTGAATCACCTGCCGCCATTAGGTACGAATCTTGGCCTAGAATTTGGACAAATTGTACATTATTGAAGGTGTGCTCATTAAATTGAGTTATTCGTCACGAATAATTCGTGGGTGTACCGTCACGACGATGTTTGCACTTCATCCCATTTTCGGTCATGATGCATCTCTTGCGTTTTCCAGCTTTGAAGGCAGAAGGAGATGGGGAATGTACTGGTTGTGGGTACATTTGGTAATGAAACATGGTTGGGCTCAGGGATGATTGGTGGGCTTGTGGGGCTAAACTTT
>JAAXNX010002052.1:0-14897 GCA_036491905.1 Folsomia manolachei
AACCGTTACCTCATAGTCGCCTTCGTCAACCCGATTTACTTTGGATATTACAAGGGTCAGATCATCCATCATGTCAATTCTATTGTCCAAATGTTTCGTAACATTGCTTCCTGCCAAGATGTTTGTCCCGTGTTTCCACAAAACATGATTCTGTCCTGCAGTGGTGAACAATTACAAAGCAACAAACCAAATCATGATTAATGTTCTCGGAAACGCCTTCTGATTGACTGTCTCTAAATAAATGTGGGGTGATGATTGACAACCAGAGTAAACGAATTTCAAACCGATTGTCTTTATGCACTAAAAACAATTTGGCAGTCAATGACTGACTGGTAGCTGGCAAAAATCCAATGTTATGATGCCAGGTCAATCCGCACAACGGTTTCGAAACAGCATAATATTCGGATTTATTTTTGTTTGACCCCGTTGTCAGTCTTTCAGTTTTCAGATGGATCTAAATTACTTGAAATAATCTCACCCAAATTATGAACTTTACAAGGTAACTGCACGGTGTCGCCAATTTGGACTGTAAGCTTGGTCTGTGGACTATGAATCTGAGGTAGTTGTAGTGACTGGGAATTTCCAATCAAATGAGTGTGAGGATTTAATTTCAGTGGATGTGGCAGCTTCGTAATATCCGTCACTGGGCCATTTATGACATTTTCATCTTGAGGTAGAGATTGAGAGTACGGAGGCAATTTTCCTCCTCCACCCGTGTGAATTTGGCACTGACACTCTGTGAGTAATTGAAACAAACTAAAGTTTAAATTGTGCTTGGAGAAACCGTTTAAGAGTGACGCAAGCATCTGAATTCATCAGAGGAGAATTCAGCCATAAACTCGTAATCCGTATTTCTGGCGTATTATGATGGTTTCATTACAAGATCAGATCAAACCGCATCAGATCAGAGGTTAAATCTAATCCAAACACCACAAACTGCATCACTATTATACATGCAATTAAGAGTCAAGCAACCTTCCCAAGAGATTTAAGATGGATTTGTCATTTCTCGGAATTTGTAAATTCGCAATCTCGATGAGTTGGCTACTGCATATTTTTCTTCTTCCCGAGTTCTTGTGCTTGGGCCAACGATTTAACTACGAAACGCTTATTGACTGTCGTTAGCTAGGAATGAAGTCAGCAAAAAATATAGGTAAGGATTGGCATGTGTTTGAAACAAACAAGCCATTTGCTCCTCATATTTCTGATTGTCAAATTAAAAGCATGAAACTGGAGCAAAACTCCGAACAAGAAGTTTCAATATTTTTATCGGAATGTTTTCGTCGCGATCTCAAGATGTGCAACTCTTTTCTGGTCAAATGATTTACTTATAAAAAAGGAGCAAAGATCCTTTATTGAATTTGTTTAATCCAATTTGGAATCTCAGTAGCAATGAAGCCCAGATTTCTAGACTATGCATGTTCAACTGAAAGTGTTGCTCCAAATCACCCATAAAATTAGTGATATTGGTTACATTGAGACTTAAATTGTTGAATTTGTATGAAAAGTTCTCACTGAGAACGGTACCACAAGGTTTTTTGGTCAACAACAAAATCCTGGAGTTGATTCAACTGGAGTGGGTGTCAAATGCAGATAACCATGCATGAATTCACCCACTGAATCCTCACATATGCATAATATGAAATATTTCGATGATGTAATTGTGCCAATTCTAACCTAGTAATAGAGTCACTATACAGTTTTCGCGAAATATTTGCATGTTTTGTGGGCATACCCTTCAAATGTTTTACTGTTGTTTTCCACGTGGTCTGTTATTAAACTTTCAGCCAGGCCGTCGTTTACAGAAATGTGCAAATTAAGATATGCCTCCAGAGAATGTTCTGCTTTGTTATTCAACCTTGTAATAAATTTTCTAGAGAAAACAGCACGTGAAATAACTTAGTTGGCTTCGTTAAGCACGAAGTTAACTTGAACTTATGTCTCAAAAAATTTTCCGGATGTTATAAGTTAGATGTATGCATTTAAGCTAGACAACAAGCTTTCATCCAGAAAATATACTGTTTTATTAGCTCAAAAATAGTAAATACGTAATATAGTTTTATGTAATGCTGGCGTTGGTAATTTTACGTAAAGTGAGACGCATATTGAAATTCGCATATTGAAATTCGTTACATTCTAAAAGTCGTAACATAGGATTAAGTTTACCAAGCCTATATACTTATATTGCAATGATTTGTGTTATATGAGCTTGGATTTTTTATTTAAATATTCCGAAATATCCGGAGAAAGTTAAACTTGAGCTGAAAGACTTTGAAGCTTTGAACAAACTTTCAGGCATGAAAAGCTAAAGCAAAAACGGAATACTGAGCAGATGACAGAAGTAGAAGGATTCGTTTTGTAAATTTGGATTTCTGACTTTCTCCGGCTGTAATTCACAAGGGACAAATCCCCACAGACTCAAGCCGAAAGATATCAAAAGTAGGTATTATATCTTATACTGCTCTCACGAATATACTATTGAAACAGATATAAACAAGTGCTGAGTAATTACATCTGCATGACCTGTAGACCACCACGAATTGTGAACAACACGGTGAACAAGGCCATGGGCTTACTAAATATATTCGTTGCCACTGCCACTTGAAATAATATTTTTTATGAGTTTATATGACGGACAGATAGACAAACTCGCATAAAGTAATGAAACCATTGCATGCAAAAACAGATAAAGTGTAGAGTTTTTTCAGAAAGCTTTCTTACCCAAAAGAAACACATAAAAACTTAAAAATGAGAATGAACAAGCTTTGTTGGGAAGTCTAAAAAACATTTTTGGAATTTTTGTTTTCATTCCTGAAATTGGCTAATTCACAGTGCACTTGAACTATTAATTTTTTGCATGATCCAAATCAACACGTAGTTTAATTTGGCACCAAATAAAATACACACTCCAATTCCAATTTGGTTATTTTAATTTTCACTTAATTTTTGCACAAAGATGTCACTAATACAGTGTAGTTGTGCCCAAAAGTAAAAAGTAACTGGCAACGTACTGACTTGCCGTGTCGCAAACAAGTGATGAAGATGAGGTCGGTTTGTTTGTGCAAAATATGTATTTCTTCTACAGATATACACTGTACATACATTGGTCCACAAAGTTTACCCTGATTTTATTAGAAGTAAGTAGTTGTATAGAGAGGATAAGTAGTGAGATGAGAAGAAGTTGACGGTAAGGTCTCAAAGAGGAGTATTTTGGCGTTGGTTGCTACTTTTCGTCATTTTGATGATCTTTGGTCACTAGTACATCTCAGAAATTTTGAGTTAAACAAAATAAAAGCTGTTGACAAGAAGTGGTCCAATTGCTTCGATAATCGAAGTTCGATTATAATGCAAAGCTCACAAGTAAATGAATTTCTTTATTTTGGATGAATTGTCAATGTTAATTATAATTCAAGTGTTCCAAAAATCTCAAAAATCCGGATGGTTAAACAATTTATATTCAGATCGCTGCAAACTCTTGACTAAAACAAGAAATGGAAATGGTTCTGGAACTAGAGCAGATTTTCACAAATTGATGATGATGATTCTTTTCAAAATAAAGAAAGAGTATGCTGCTGTATAAACATTCAGAATTCTTTGTCCGCGTTATGGATGGACGTCTATTACCAAATCAGCGTCTGTCTGCTTCAACGATTCTTCTCAACTGAACAATCTCATTACTAAAATCTGACAGAAGCTGAACTATTTTTCCTCCCTGGCCCTAACCTTTCGTGATTCTCTCAAATATGTGCAGTAATGTGATGTTTAATCCATAAACTCCTAACAGTAATCTATTCCTGTTTCCTGATAAAATTCTGTTGCGAATTCAGTATCTGTCTGTGATGGGTGGGTGGGTCAGTTAGTTCAGAGTTCCTGGGAATAAGCGCGGTTGGATGTTTTGCTTGCTTTTCCTGTGTTCTGTACAACCTTCTGGGAATAAAAACTAAATAATTGGGAAAATTAGAGAACTTGCACAAATTCCTGTGTTAAGTTAGGTATTATTTGTCGCCTTTCAAAATAGAACTGATCAGTTTTAGTGTGTTATTTTGCATGTGTGGGGTCATTTTGGATGGTCGTTGGTCAACCAGTTGGTTGAGTAGACATTCGGATTTTGTGTTATTAGATTGAATTGGATGAAAAAGAATTAAAGACACGCACGCATCTATCTTTATCCATTTGGCTACAATTCGTATTAAAGATTAACCAAACTACTCTTTCTCTGCACTTATGACTTGCAATGGAACTTTACCAAGCATTCATGTAGATTAATGGCTGCCTGTGAATAAAGCCAATTAACTCCTTCGTCCATGGGACTCGAAGCAAAATCAAGCTAGTCTGTTTGTAGCGTAGTTAAAGAAATAAAGTCAAGAAAGTTTGTTTTTAATTCGTTTAATTGTAGCAAACTTTTTATAAACAATCTTTTATGTATTGGTGGTTCTGTATTTTAGTTGATATCACCAGAGCGTCTATAAAATTTACTGCCCAACAGCTAAACATGGGAATTACTCTTAATTGGAAATGTAGTTTATGCAATGACTGGAACTCATAGGGAATTAACAAATTGGTTTAATTAATCAAATAACCCGTGATCGTTTTATTACAAAACTCAACAATGCATTGACCTATGCAAGCCGGCTGCGCGATTACAAATACGTCGCACGCTGTAAACTGTAACTTATAATTTCAAAATTTATATATCCTATAATAAGAAACTTCCAAATAGTTTTCAAAAACCATAAAAGGCAACTACTAAAGTACTAAAAGTAGTAGTATAAAGATCCTCTTCTTCTAAATTTTCTAAAATATGTCCGGCTTGGTTTTTGATCGAGTTTTAAGTTAAATTTATGTTAGAGTTCAGGGCTTGTATTACCATTGGAAAATAATTTAATCCAAAGCAAAAGCACACATGGTACTGTTGCTTATGATGTAAAAGTGAAAGCAAATGAAAGAAATACACTTTCTCTTGAAAAGTTGTCTCCGCTCATATTTGTTATTCATGAATTCATAAAAGAAAGCGAACGTCTCAAAACCCGTCCAATTGCAGCTATCCTATCTTCGTTGGTGACATTATGCACCATGCACACTCAAATACATATAAAATACAGAGTTTTGAGGTCAGATTGAAGGTTGGGTGGTTGTTCAATCCACTCTTTTCTATACAAGACATGGTTACATAGTGCAGCCTGATCCATCTGAATCTTTATTCCCTTTTGCTTTTACTTTACTTATTCCAGATTCAGATGATGATGTCGCAGAGAACACGAACCAAACAAGCCTTACACAAATCCCGACTGTCATTTTGAAATTCACTTGCACTCCTTCATTTTAGTGTTCTCTGTCCTGTCGCCGGTTTCGTGTTCCAACAAAATTTTTGATGTGTAACTTGCAAAATTGAGTTGCGAATACGTAGCTTACAAACCAAAATTTACTGAGTTGACTTCATACGGCATCAGCATAAACCCAACTACCAACTGAGTGACTGACTACACGTGCGTGGACCTAGATTCAGCTCCTGGTTTTGGTTTAGTTAGCGTTCTCTTGCATCGGGAAAGTTGTTCTCTATCCCGATGTGGAGAGCATATCATTTTAAAGCAAAGATTTTGGGGGAGAAGTTCAGCTCTTTTTATGATACACCCATACTCACAACACTGAGAAGCAGACGGAATCATTGCAGTTTGGAATGGAGTCTATATCGTGTTTGACTCTCTTGCTGCAGGATCCGGCCCCGAATACGGGATCCCGAGAAAATGCGAGGGTGGGCGATATATATGAATGATCTGTAGGTGAGGCATAGTTATAAAGGAGCTAGCATACATCAGACGATAATTCATTGCTAAAATTGTAAAGTTCACATAAATATTTTCCTATTCCCAAAATTCATTTATTGATCACAGACAAATTTGTGTTTGACTAATACCCGAAATAGTTTGTTTGTATCTAAATAAATAGTCTTGCAAATACTTTGGACAACAGTAATTTCGACATTTACTCATTTCATATTGTGTAATGCAACTTGTCATAACAAAAATAGAGTTGATTAAAATTTGCACTTCTAATAATTACAAACATCAAACTCTTTGAATGCTTTCTCCACAATTGGATGATTCTCTCTTTGGCTGGATGGAAGTTTTTTACGTTTGGTTGGATAGATGGACCGGACGGATAGAGACTAGTGTTGCTCAAACTCTCTTTTCTTTCTCTGCCATGCATCCTCTCCTATACGATACACGGGTTGAGCTATGTGCCTTATTTCACATTGTGCCATACCGATGCCATGAGTTCAGCGTGGATCTGAAATTGCATGTGCACAGTGAACCCGGAGCACAGAATAGTTTGACTACCAAAAGCAAACCATTCCGACTTTCTTCACTATTATTTCGCATTGTGCCATACCGATGCCATGAGTTCAGCGTGGATCTGAAATTGCATGTGCACAGTGAACCCGGAGCACAGAATAGTTTGACTACCAAAAGCAAACCATTCCGACTTTCTTCACTTTCAGTCTTCACTCCGCAAACTCTCGGCAACTCTTCGTTCAGCTCAGTTCAATTCTGCCTTTCTCCAAAACCTGACACATTTCTCTTTTCTCTCGTCTGTCGGATGTTGCTGATTCTGCAGGATTTTCATAGCACATACTTTTCGGCCTCTCCAGAGTTTAATACTTAGGAGTAAGAACGAAGGAAAAAACTCAGTCGCTCAAAAGCTGTCGTGCTGCGTTGACTGAAGTGAAGTGAAGTGTCAATTCAAAGTTAAGTTTGAAATGAAATTGGAATTTACAAAAGTTTAAGGCTTCTTAAGTGACTTGGTCTCGGATGTGAGAGGTAGGACTTGATTTTCTTGTAATATGCTTTACTTTTATTGTTACTTGTATGTATTTCACAACTTGGATTTATAACAAGAAAATAGAAAGGCTGTCCAGTACTTTGAGCTTGATAAGAGCACGTTTATTCCACACTAAGTACATCACCAAGCACCATGTCAAGGCATATCTGTCCGAGCTATAACGTGCATTCATCGCGTATGAAGAAGAATATCTCACAATTTGTAGCTTTATTACTTCATTATGAAACATAACAGATTAGATTTTGCTTACCACATTGTAACAGACACGCGTATCTCACGCCGCTAAGCCTGAGATATGAATGTATACAAAGTACCAATCTAGTAAAACATAAATAATCCTCATAAATAGTAAGAGGAGGGCAATTTAAAAAGCATTAAGAGCTATTAAGCATAAGTAAACAAATTATTTGCAACACAATGAAACACCTGCCGGCTCTTATCCCCAGTCAAGGCAATTTATGTAATAACACAAAGCATGCAGGGTGAGTAGTGTAATTTAGTAGTTCACTGCTGTAGTGTTCTGTGTATCCTACACTTTATTTGGGGTTTGCTCAGTTTGCTCAGATCTTTCTTCGGTGCTATTGAATCCTTCAGAAGTTAAATGCAAATTACAAAACCAGATATCAGCAAACTTACATGTGCGGTGTGCTCGTGGTTAACGTGGTTTTAAGAGAATGTCTGGAAATTGAACTTGACTTTTCGATATGTGGAGATTTAAATACAATTCGTACATGATTTGGTTTGGTAAACTGTGCCGTGATGGGAGTGGTATTGACTTGTTGAGAATTCAGAGCCAATTAAATCCGCAGAGCACCTTCTGCTGAACAAGATTTTATTTGGCCAGGTGATCATTCAGTCTGTTTGATGTTCGGTGTAGACAGTGCATTAGTTTCAGAATGTGGATCATGTTGACTGCTATTTTTCGAGGTCAGGAATAGCGATATTATTCAATTCAATTGATGTAAAAAGAGTTGCACGCCACACTTGCATGAACACGAAAAAGGTTTTCCAAACCCAAAGTGCGATTTATCAAAGGAATCTGTTATGGTGATTTTATTCTACACTAAAATATGTAGTATTAGTGACAGTGCACGGTTTGTTTTGTAATCCGGCAGGATCGTGCATTAAATTTGATTAGATCTGGAAAATACATGATAATAGTAAAAAAGGTTCATTTGTGCTTGGATTTAAACTGTTTTTGTGTCAACAAGGAAAGTTGTGATGAAGCTTTCAAAATTGTGCTGACTCGGCGAGGGATTACAAGCACGGTATTTTAAAAGGTTTTTATTATATTTATTCGCAAACATATCATACAATTGTGTGAGTTGGTTCGAAACAAGTAATTAATACAAACGCCGTGTCATTCTATGGAATGCGAACAGTGCATTTGCAACTGGACTTATTCAAACTCAGTTGTGAAAGTGGGACACTATTATTGCTTTCTCTTTGTCCACTTCCCACATTAACATTTTCTACACTAGTGAACCAGTCAGTGTCTGGTTCGTTACTGCCAGTGCTGGTCAATCATTACTGAGTTTCTGGCTTTCCCATGATAATGCAATATTTGTTAGTCTATATTCCCACCGCTAAAATTGTTCAGCCTCATTCAGTCACTCACTAGGTAAAAATACTGAGAGGAATAATATCATTAGAAATGTAATGTATGGCATGAACAACAATGGAATCAAATTTTTCCAATTAATTTTTATCACAAACTGTCTTGATGGCAGGCAGCATTTCAGTTATAACTCCGGAGCAAATAATAATAAAATATTATTCGAGATAAATTAACAAAAACTTGTGATGCATACCGTTTTTGATTTGCTTAGTTGAATTGACTCTCTCAGCAGTTACCATTGTTTTTATTTTTGTTGAGGAAAGAGTGCTACGTCACTTATCGTGCCCACACATTTAATCTTATTGCATGCCATTTGAACTTGGATTTGATGCTGCCAAATAATCTGTTACTTCCACGGCTTACAATATATTTATATTGGCCGGTTTATATAGAAGACAGGGCCACGATTTTATTCCCAGTAAAACCTCTGCATCCAACAATAAACGGTTTCAGTTTCGTGGAGAATTGCACTCATGAGAATTTATAAAAGTGCAATAAACCAACACTACCTACTCTTTTGCCATGTCAAATCCAACATCAGACAGTCGCAGTAGGATTTATTTTATTTTTCTGGGTTACAACTACAAAGATTGCATGGTCGTTGGATGTTTAAAACGAAAAGAAAAGCCCAAAATCAAAAGACAAGTTTTAAAATCTTGAAAATTCAAAACATTTTTTCTGGAAATAATGTTGACGGGAGGAAATATCAGAATGAAATAGAATCCATATATTTTATGTGCGACAAAGGTATACATAATACATAATATCAATTAAATTATGTAAGTTTTCTAAATATGTAAAGCTAGTACCAATGCCATCGCTTGTCAACAAGTTTCGTAATCATTCGTCTAAAATTAACTGCAGTAAACCACACGACATGCCTGGGTTGGGAATGACTGAATGAAATATTTGCACATTGGTATTTAGCATGTAAATCACTAATTGAATAATCGACCGTAATATTTGAGAGTGGAAAAAATACGTGCTTAAGACGGGATAAGAAATCAGCACATCCATAATACCAGCAGTGAGTGATGCATCATGGCAGGTTAATTGTATGCTTATATTGAATTGCTTTATGAGCACATGCATAATTTTTATTTCTCAAATCTCAATTAAATCTCGAGTTACGGGATATGGAATGGCAGACCATAATAATTATCCTCTTGTTTCATTCCTCTCCTTTTAAGTCGATGCATACAGTTTGCTACTTTACTGAAGCCGAAAGTAGTATTGTACATAAATAAATAATATTTAGAAATGGAATAGACACGGTTAACCTCACATTTCGTGGCAGAAGTTAACCAATAATTCACAATGCCATAGTTGTCATTAAGATTTGCAAGAAGTCCGGTGTTTAATTTGCACGGATTACACCGTGGTTGAAATAATGTAATTATCTGAAAATCTTAAGTAGATAGTGTTCAGTGTTAAGTGAAGCTCTGGAACTGAATTGAATGGATCACGTGGACAAATAGTGAATTGTGCAGGTAACTAAGCCCCTACTATAATATATAATATACCTTAACAGTGGTCACATAGTTAGTGTGTCAAATTATTTGGTCGGCATTCAACTGAAATAATCCGCCAACAATAAGTTACCAATAGATCGAAATTCTATTATTATGGTTTACTAACTGCAAACCTTATGTTTCAGTCACGCAACAGCTAAACAAATCAAATTAACCAAACCCAGGCAAAACTATTGGGTTTGGACGTGGAAATAAATCCCATAACTTGGGAATTGGCAAAAAGTTATAATTGTAAAAAGTTGTCCGAGGCCATGCAGTAAGGCTTTGTCAAGAAGGAAGCTTTACAGTAACTCATCTCCACATTTAACCATAAGCAGTTCTATGTATTCCCTACTCGAGAAAGACGTAATTGGTTAAGTAATATGGTCACGAATTCTGTCTTGGCTACAACTCATTTTGCTGTGATGTGAATCCATAAGCAGGTGGGTGCATTTGGCAAGTCTAGAGAATTGCTTAGTTTTGGCATTAGTTCGAGTTTCATTTGACTTTCTTACTCCCTCATTTTGTGCATGTTGTGTTTGCAAATGTTTCTTCCTCCACCACCTTCCAAGTAAAAATCAAAAAGCCTTCCTTTACCAAAGTCAAACTCACCCATACGTAGTTGAAACAACACAAAAACGGCAGAGTAAAACTTAGCTGGATTCAAAAAGTTTGCGAATTGGATTCTCATCCGAATTGAATGGAAACGACACCAAACAAAATGCAAAGGCTAAATGAGCCAAAAACCAACCAACCACATTTTTACATAACTGGTAGAGTCGGAGTGAAATAAAGTCAGTCACGTGATACTTGACCTGAATCGCTTTTTTCCTCCCCATTTTATGACAAGTTTTACAACGTTTACTACAAAAGAAGAAAGGCATTTATTTGAATGCATTTCAGGAATTTGATTTGCATAAGGCTCGGGTGAAACCGAGTTTTTCTTAGAAGCGATTTCCTTCATTAAGATTTGTTTCCCGATAAAGTTTACTTGTGCTTTACTTTTGTAAAAACATGCAATCTTTTAGCTTGAAAGGAATGCCTAACTAAACCGATGAACATCCCGACCGATCAATACTGTTGACTTGGCTTGGTTTGGTGGTTACGTATTTTCTTGTTTACATATAAAAAATAAATGCAATGTCTCATTTGTGTTGAAGGAGATTTTCCTTTCGCTTTCTTTCCTTGTCTGACATGTCAACCAGTTAAATGGGCCAAACGGTTCAGGGTTCATTGTTGCCAAGAATGAAGTTGTCCAAATTGGAGTGGTGGTGGGTGCTTAGTCATGAATCCTAGTTTAATTCATCTTTTCTTGACTGACTAAGAAGCCTACTAACCACGGCCTGTCATTCTATTCGTTTCGTTCTTCCGCCTTCTCGAATTTCCATTCCAACTCTCATCCAAGATCGTGATTTATATATGTCATTCGTTTTCTTAACCTCATTTCATTTAGACTGACTAAGAAGCCTACTAACCACGGCCTGTCATTCCATTCGTTTCGTTCTTCCGCCTTCTCGAATTTCCATTCCAACTCTCATCCAAGATCGTGATTTATATATGTCATTCGTTTTCATAACCTCATTTCATTTTCACCTTGGCATAGTGCTCATTGTAGTAAGTGCATGCTGTAGGGGTAATATCCGATTCATAATTTGATATAAATCTACCGCACCAAAAAATTGTCATTTTCAAAAAAAGTTATGTAAATGACAAAAAAATTTACTGAATTTGAAGCGAATTTTTAAAATCTTTTCTAGGAGTTATCTGTCAAAAATATATCCTGACCCGGTTGTTATACTCTTATATTCTGTTCCTTACAATCTACAGTAATATTTGAACAAGGAATAGCTCACAGTTTGGATAGACACTGTTAAAATTTGTCAATTTGTAGCCCATATATCACTTATCTTTCAATAAATCTTGTAAAATTAACGAACATAAATCAATTCACGTCTCATAGGTTGTTAAGATGCTCTACCGTCCTACATTTGCCTTGTCTCTATTTTGCAAGAAGTAGACAGCAACCCACCACCAGCACAAGTGTCAAAGTAAACTGAATAATCTCCCCGTTCCATGCATGTTTCGACGTTGTTTTACATTTCTCGGAATTTATGCTAACACAAAACAAATTCAACCATTTATTAAAATAATTTCTTGGCTCATTTCGCAATTCCACACTGTCCTCATTTATCGCGAATTGGGAAGAATTCGACGTGTGGAGGTTCTATGTAATATTTTATAACGAAAATCTGCATATATTTATTCTGCATACAATGCTGTTGATAAAATAATCTAAGATAATCAATAACAAACACGCGGTGTCGTTGTTTGCAATAATTTAAACTGCCAACGCCGTAAACTTTTGGCAGGAAAAGTACATGCGATGAACCACTTTTACTTATCTTTTTTATCTCAAACCACAACTTGTAATTTGCATTTTATACGGATGCATGCTACACTATTACAACTAAATGGTGATAAGAACATGTTTTTGTCCTTGCAGATGTCAACTCATGGTGATTTTTCTCCATAAACACCATCGCCACATGCATCGAGGGACCAATAACCTCCGCCACATTTACTCCACATATTTCAATTCCGCCATTAAACTAAAACAAGAAATTGAAGAATGACAAAATATTCGGAATTCAATTGGAGGCTTCCAGTACCCGAACAACTTCTCAATGGAGTTATTGTGGATCGGTGGACTGAGGTAAGAAAGCAATAAACCTTTCTCTAATAAGCCCATAAACCAATTTTGACAGAATTAGCTTGTTTTTATGAGTAAATAGAAAGACGTCTTACGGTTTTCCGACCCAATAGCATGAATACTTATTACAGATACTTTTTTTTATATAAAACCAGTGCTTTTTTGCATTTTTTCATTGGTAAATATTATAAGTGGAACAGGGTAATAAAAATGGACTCAACATCTGTCTCTTCTTTCTCTTTTTTGTAAATTTATCTGCTCCATTTTAATCCACCTCTTTGACTTGTATCCATTTATTTTCACGAGTAGACACGATGAGCACAGCCAAGATTTAGTGGTGCTTCATCTTCTTGTGGAAAAAGACACAGCATACACCCCCAGTTGGATTGTTCATTTCATCTCGTCTTACTTCATTGTGTCAGGTCATGTCATACTCATCTTGTCTTCAAGTTTCAAGTTCTACTTTGTAAGCTCCACGGGAGGAAAGAGAAAGTATTAGGTGTTGGGTGGAGACCAAGTCTGTCTTCTGCATACATTAAAAACTTTGAACAAGTTTCCAACAGCTGCCAACTTCATCACCCTTATCCGATAATGATATGCGCTCTTTTTATTATATTAACGGTGTGCTGTGGGCATTGAATAGTAAAAAGCATCCGATGTATGAACGCAAGTAGTTTTAAGTAAGTGAGGAAAGGTTTTTAACAACCTTGGATTGCAACGATTCATTTTTTCGTCTAGCTTTTGTTCTAAAAGTGCGAAATACTGATACGAACTACTTTAGAAGTGAAAGCGAGATGAGGTGGGAGTTTGCTTTTGTTGTTGAGATAGAAAGGAAAGTGGATGCGATTAGGAAATTCGGGGATCAGCAAAGCTGGTCAAGTTGTGTATATGACTGGATATACATATATTTTCTGCATGAATCATGTTGCCTACAAAAACAGAACATCTATATGCAATATACAGTGTTTTATGTACTTTCTTCTTCTGGAACACATCAGAGATCTTCGTCTTCGACAATAAGCATAAAAATTGCAATGTACTGTAATGATAATGTTAATACTTTTAGGAAAAGGACTCAGTCGAGATCGAGCCAGAATGCATTGTGAAGGTTGACGAGTATGGATTTTTCATGCATTGGAAGAGTGAGCCTCGGGTAATTTCCTTTTTCTTTATCATGGTTCGAGAATGCTATAAAATGCGTTGTCCCCACCAATATAGCTGGAAATAAGCTGNGTGAAGGTTGACGAGTATGGATTTTTCATGCATTGGAAGAGTGAGCCTCGGGTAATTTCCTTTTTCTTTATCATGGTTCGAGAATGCTATAAAATGCGTTGTCCCCACCAATATAGCTGGAAATAAGCTGTTTATGAATATTTATCAATTGTAATTGTTGTTTGTTTCCTAATTTCGAAGGACGGTGATGTACTGGAACTATGTCAAGTCAGTGATATTCGAGCTGGAGGTGTGCCCAAAGTAAGTAATTGATGTCTCGCATCTTGCAATTATGTTTGTCAACTATTTTGTTGTGGAAATTAGCCGAAATAAAAACATGAGCATATACAACTCGGCCACATGCTAAAATCGTGAAATTATACCTTTACGCAATTGCTCAAGTAGTAATATCATAATAAACACGCTATTTACTTTTTGTTGTTTTCAACCACCCACACATTCAAAATTTAATCAGGAGAGTAGCACAGTAATTAAATTGACGTTTTCCCGTAAAGGTCATTACTTTAATGAAAAACTAAACTCTAGTCAACTTCGCTCATTTAATCTTTGAGCAATTTGACAAAATCATTTGCTTGGATGCATCCAATTGGCTCGGATGGAAGGTTCCTTCAAAAGGAATAATCTTGTAGAATGCTGTTGAGGAGGCGGATTGGATTATAAATCACAGATACGATCAAAGCAGACAATAAGCATTTTGTGTGAAACACACTTGATTCAGTTCAAACGAATCATACTTATTTTCTACTAAAGAAATGAAGCCAATGATGAAAGAGCTCCCACTTAGCTGTTACCTTTCTCCTTACAAATTGAATTTTGCAAATCTTCAGTAGAATATTTTTGTCCTTCGCCTAACTTGGCCTGACCAATATTCGACTTTCTTGCCCGTGATACTTGAGTTTTTTTTACATTTTTAGCCCGAGCCGTAGGCGAAGGTGCTTATGTAACCATCACGGCCGTCTGTCTGTTACACGATATCTCTTTTTCT
>JAAXNX010002053.1:0-14893 GCA_036491905.1 Folsomia manolachei
AAAGTAGATTTTTATCTTAAAATGGCATCCGTTCATTCCATTCAAAGTAACGATAATAATTAACGGTTACTTTGCTTGGTTCCAAACATATTTCTTGAGTGTTTAGAAAATAGAAAGTTGTCTACCTACAAGATGAAAGTGCTTCACGATTTCACCATTCTGGTCGTCAGTTTTGTTTTGTTTGGTAGACAGAGGATTTGTGTTGGATTCAGTCCTTTTATCTAATACCGATAGATATTTGCACCTACACAAATATAATAGGAAATGTTTTTTTATACCAATAACAAATAGGATGACAGATGGGATGACAGATGGAGCGTTATTGTCATACTATATCTATACAAAATTTTCACAAACCGTTGTCCGAATTTCAAACTTTTTGATATCGTTCATTGGACATCAATAGTTACCGTTTTATTCAACATTCTCTACCAACTTAAGTAAGTTTAATATCCAACCAATCCCCAGATTTGAAAAATAATTTTATCATAATCGACTCTTATTAATAGTGAAGTGAAAGTCAGATGTTGGTGAAACGACTATTTTTGGACAATATTTCCAAGTGTGAATAAAATTTATCAATATTTCAACTCATATTATACATCGTAGTCACAGAAATAAGGCTTGAATTGAGTATCGGTGAAAGTTGGTTTGGGCTGTGTTTCAAGTGAAAAAATTCTGATCAAGATTTCGCCGGTATGTTTACACTCCTATTACCACTTTCTCCTTCTTCCTACTCCTGCCTACCGCCGCTGTGTTGATGTCGTTCTAATCACTAGTGATGTGGTACACTAACCGAGATTAACCGATTCAGGGGGCCTGTGTGATGTCGAGGATTGCCACTAGATGAATTACTTTTGTTGTGCAACGTTTTGTTAGGAAACAAAGTCATCTGTCCGTCGATCCCATCGAACTCTAATTGGGAACTCGATTAAATTAATCTATCTCAGATTATCAGAAACTCTTTAAAATTGAATTTGCATAAGGCACTTTTCGATCCGATCCGCCGGATTTCCAGCCCTAGAAAAGGCTTCACATCACCACATAACCACCTCCACATTACACCATCTCACCTCATGGTTAGAGTCTTCCAAGCGCAAACCAAAACTTTGACTGGCTGCTTGAACGTGGATTCGGGTTTTATTAAAATAGAATATGCAGAACGTGCACATGACAAAAGAGGAAATATGGCACTTTGCTTTGTCATCGGAATACGAATGCTTTCATTGTAATTTTTCTGATAAAAACTGTCGTCACCTAAAACAGTCAGCTAGACTTGGCAGTCACGGCAAGAAGTCCAATGGCAGCAGAAGTCGATGTCGAACTAGCGTACGTGTGCTACTTTCACCTAAATAATGGCCATTTGGTCTGCAATTTTGGTTTATGACCGTCGGCTCAGCTTCAGGGAGGATGTTGCTCAAAATTTCCATTTTGATAGTTACCTAATATACTCATTTACGACTGAAACTTGGAATGCTTCTGAGAACTACTTTCACTTTGTGACGAAAACTTTCAATACTTAACTGTCAGTAGAATGTCGGCGATAGATTTTCATTTTACACACAGGTATTGTTAACGAGCTGTCAGAAAGTAATGATACTTTAAATTCAGTGTAACCAAAAGGTGAAATTTCATAACGACGTTTGAATTATGTTGGTATTTATTTATTTTATGTGCGTGTGTCAAAAATAGCGTCGAAATTTCCCGCCGAAATTCTATTTGACTTTGATTCCCGGAGGTATAGATTTGGGGACTATAATTGATAACATTATTACAGTCTTTCTGAAGTAATTTTTGTGTGTTGGGTATGCCATCCTCAACTCTGCGGTTTCATTTTGTAGTTCAAACTCTGAGTTATATTGGTTAAGGTATTATTTTGACTGCAGCAATAATTGATTCTGCTGATTGGCGTTAGTTGGCTAAACTCTTTGTTGCAGTTATTGAATTGAATGAGGGTAGCAGTGCTGATGACTTGATGGCGAGGTGTAATTAGTACGGCTGTCTATTTCTTGCTTGGTGTAACTGATTGGGGTGATCATCTATCATTCACTGGATCTCATTCATCTGGTAATATCTACTATCACCCCAAATCAAGGAAGTAAATGTACTAATTACATTACATCAACAACCTTTTGTCAAGCTACAAAATTGTTTCAAAGGGGCCGACTAATAATCTCATTTTATGATCATAGCTTATTTATAGAGTCCAGAGGTCATTTCAGGATTTGTATGTGCATTCATCATGATCGTCATTACAGACATTACAATTTTCTGTCCGCATGCCAATGACGGTTTATTTCTGCCAGTGCCGGTCAAAAACTTGATATAACTTCTTATTTTTGAGTCAGCCCAGTTAGTGTATTCCGCATTACTTATGCATTACTTATGCATTAATGTGGAATACCACTCCATATGCAGGGGTGATTGTAATCTTTATTATTTGACATCTTAAATAGTAAAATAAACATTAATAGCGTTGTTTTGGGCTGACTCACACTTGTATATGACATAACTTGTAGTTTTTTTTAAAATTTTGTTGTTTCTTTCTTAATGTTCGTTATCTAATTATAACATTACTCATTCCAAGACTCTCAACTTTTGCCGATCCTGAATTCTTTATTGCATCAAATTTAATGATATGTAATCTACGAAATTCCAAATCCATTTGCATCCCATCGCTCGATTATTTCATATGTGTTTTTGTCAAGGAAATCCATAATATTATTAGCGACACTCTCCTATAACTGAAGTCAACTGTATTCGCCTGTCTCCCTGCATTTACCTTGAAGTGAATATTAATCATAATTACTCCATCTCTTCCATTCATTTCCCTGTGCTCAGTATGTTAGCTTATGAAATTGATGCATAACCTACATTAGATTCCTTCAGGCATTCGTACTAATTTTTGGTTCGAATAATGCTACTCTGTCATGCGAGTTTTATCTTTATGTCTAATTATATCTATCTACTTGATTCCAGGTTACGAATCTCAGCAAAAGGCGCATTACATTTATACATTGGAGTCTATTCCATTGAAAGATTCAAAATGACCGTGAGCTACACAGCCGAAGTAGCAACATGCAAAGGTTTTGGATGCTTTCTTAAATTACTCTTTCGGTAAGTTGTTTTTACATACATTTATTTTCATAAATTTGATAAATAACATTCAGAACGCAAGTAAAACTAGTTACGCTCGTTAGCTAGTTTTTAAAATAACTCCCATTTATGTATACGTTTTGAGGTTTTTAAAAGAAATTTAAGGAATCCAAGTTCTCCATTAATACTGACTGAGGTCCCCCCTAAGGCTGCAAGATTTTGTTTGCGTAAACTTATTTTGCTGTGCCAACATGAAGCGGTATAAGTAATATGGAGAAAGTGTTCTGTTGCGCTACTGCAAACATAATTTTTCGCCAAAATGGAACCAACTTTATAATTCGACAGAAATTGTGCCCTTTGGTTATCTTTAGTTTTTAAAAAATTCTTTTGCCGTATAAAAGTGAGCTATAAATCAGCTTGTATTTGGAAGCTACATTGTAATTTCACAGAAATTCAGAACGATAAATTTGTTTTCGTTTTGTAAGGCATTGGCCATCAGTCGTACTTTGTAATGAAGTTGCCCAATGATGGACCACTTTTTCCTTGAGGTATAGTTCAATTAAATATTACAATTTTTACACTAATAAGTTAGCCACCGAGTCGGTGGCACCGACTCCTATAGACTTGATAACGGTTGTAGCAATAGTGGTTAAGTGCAGGGCCAGAATTGTTGAAGCATTCTGTAAATTCCATTCAAAGACTCAACCCGTCTTTCCGTGTCTATTTTCTTGTTCCTTCACTTTCCGTTGGCAATATTTATCAATATCTTTCCTTTTTTTACTTATTTTTGGAGCGTTTTTCTTGTTCATTCATCTTTAGTCATATTTAAATGATAAATGGTAAACTAAACGACTCTCTGCTTAGGATTACATTGAAAACTTGTGAAAGGAATGGCTGAGCCTGAGCATACAAATAGAGCTTTTCATTTCCTTTCCTCCAGCAAGCACATTTCAGAGCAGCAGGAAATGGGATAATGCAAGATGTTATATGTACCAAAATTGTTTGGATTTATAAAAAAACGTTGCTTATATCGAGTTGAATTTTGCTGGTTCTCTGCTTTTTTACAAGATTATAAAAGTTATGAAAAAGTATCTTGACTGGGCAGCGTAATAGAAATTTGTTGGTGCAGCATAATAACAGCAAATGGCTACTTTCCTGCAGTTTAGGCAAGTGAAAATAAATCTAGAAAATTTAGATTCCTTCTCCTAAGCTCAGTTTTCATTCATGCATGTATTCATTCTTACTTTTTTGTAAATTTAAGTTTTAATATATGCCTTACTATTCTTTCTCTTTTATGTATTAGGTGGCGAGGAAGTATCTACAAACTAGTATGGCCAGATCTCTTTCTCTTCCTCGGAACCTACTTTTCTCTCAGTGTTCTCTACAGATTTTATCTCACTCATGACCAACAAATGTAAGTTAAGAAATCCATTTCATATTTGTAGCAACGTACTTAAATACTTAACAACAAGCTTGCAATGCAATGGTGCCTGAACTTCTTAAGTAGCGTCTGTTGTCCTAATTTATTTGAGCATTCTGTCCATACTCGCGTAATACAACAATTCATTTGCTGATTTTTTTTCTTTATCCAGTATTGTGTAGCTAGAGTTAACTGATTATAGGGGTCATAAGTATGTCACTCCTTGCAGAAGCTTTTGACCCCAAGGAGCGGAATTTTTGCTATTATCTTAACATATTTATTGTCCACGTAATCATCGTGGACAGTAAATTCCAAAATAGCAAGTTCAATATTTTTTTTGCAAATCCCCGGATAATAGATGTCAGTTTTTTTTGTTTGTATTTGATGCACCGCTTTTTCTTTTTTTTACCTTAGGTTTGCCGTATTCCTCGTAGATGACATAAAAGAGACTTTAATCTTACAACCCAATTTCATTACTTAAATTGTTTTCTCTCAAACAAAACTCGGGCTTGACTGCCCATTATATTCCTGCATATATATTTAGTGGTGGCTTTCTTTGCGCGTATATTTGTGGTTGCCCGTGGGAGTCGTGCTTGCAATGCTTGCTTATTTCGTGACCGAGACCTATGAACTCGCTTACCTGTTTTTATTAAATTTATTGCAGAGTGTTCGAGAAGATAACGCGCTACTGTGAAAAATACGGAAACTTAATTCCCATATCATTCGTGTTGGGATTTTATGTGTCGATCGTAATTGGACGATGGTGGAGTCAATATCAAGCAATACCATGGCCCGATTCTACTGCTGTATTTGTTTCTGCTAATATCCACGGCCAGGTTGGTTTTAGTATTTAACCTTTCCTTTTCCTGCCTTTGTTCAATCCATGCTTTCACATTTCTCTATTTCTTCACGTTAGGTATAAACATAAAAGTTGAAGACAAGGATAGTTATAAATATTAAAGTAGGTAAAAGGAACGAGAATCTGCTAAGGTGATCCCCAAAAGACGAAAGTTAAATGCCTCCTGCACGACCTTTAGGATTTTATTTATCTCATTTCAGTCGAAATTGGAAATTAGTTCCTTATTGTCATCGTGCTTGCACTTTAACGACAATGCTGTGAAATACAAAGCTCTGGTCAAAGTTTATACTAAAAGTGCACGCGGCGTTATTACAGAATGCCGGACTCACTTTTCTTATGTTTTAGCACTTGAGGTGGTTGGAAGCAAGACGTTTTTATTTGGCATTTGTATCTTCAACTAAAAAAATCACCAATGTAGAGTTTGATAATGGGCATGGAAGCAAGTTTCCAGTTTCAATTTCTAATTAAGAATAATGTCGTTGAATTTTTTCATAACATCTTTGCCAACTACGTTTTTTTCGAGCCTTAATGTTTTCCTCCAACCAATCGCTATCAGATGTATTGTATTTTGGATATTGTTATGGCTTTAATGTTGACTTACTGGCATTAAACCAACTGTACTTTTTTTATATAAAAATCAGAAAAAACATGTTGTTTCACATGAATCGAAGATTAACTTGTCTTACCAGAGCGACTCATCTGAACTTGATCTGCTAACATTATCCTTTCACCCAACTGCTCGTTAACCGTTTCCGTGCTGGATCAATCGATTCAAGCATCATATCTTCATGCATCATTTGCATCTCAATAGGAGTTCATGCAAATGTTGTTCTTCTATACATTTCTCTGTTTAGATGAGGTAATGTCTCGAAAACTATTTTTATTGTTAACTTTTTTTTAATTGTAAAGGACGAGAAGGCTAGAATCATGAGACGAACAATTATGCGCTATTGCTGCCTGGCATCCACTATGTGCTTTACCCTCATCAGTCCTCGAGTCAAGAAACGGTTTCCGACCCTTGACCATTTTGTGGAAGCTGGTAAGTAAACAAGAAATAAAATTTTGAAATTGTCTCTAAAATGATGCGGTACAACAAAATGATGGAATGAGAAATTGCTGCAGGGATTTTTGACCATACATAATGCAAAACTCTTGATAATTTTACAGGGCTACTGATGGAGAACGAAAAGTTGATAATTGGTGAGAAAATTGTCTATGTTTCTTTATTGTGATTCGATTCATTCATTTCTCTGGTGTGAATGGTTGTCGACTCATCTCAAAAATAACATTAACCGTATTTTACAAATAGATGCACTGAATCAAAAACATAGCCATCCCAAGCACTGGTTACCTGTTGTATGGGCATGTAGTATTGTGACCCGTGCCAGAAAAGAGGGGAAAATACGGGACGACTTTGGTAATTCGTTATGATAAACTTGTATATTTAGCTTGAAAATTTATTTTACCTATTTTCACTAGCCGTCAAAACAATTCTGGACGAATTGAACAAGTTCCGAGGAAACATGGGTAATTACAGGGTATATTTTCTTTACTCAGTTTAGGATTTGTTTTTAATTTTTGAAGGAATGCGAGTAGTTTAAGATGGCAAATTTTAAATGTCAAATGAAATGAAAATTTATTTAGGCGCATTAACTCAGTACGACTGGATCTCAGTGCCATTGGTCTATACCCAGGTATGCGACCTTTGTTTTTCCCTGTGTTATTCTGATATTTGTTATCCCCTTGTGTTGTACTTATAGGTGGTAACTTTAGCCGTGTATTCCTTCTTCCTCTCATGCGTCATGGGGCGTCAATGGTAGGTGGCGGAGCTTACAATTAGATGAAGACAAATTTACATAAACTCTAAATACTTTCAGGATACGACCGGACCTTGAGGCATGTGCGGATCCAACAAAGTGTTCAGGAGAGATTGATTTGGTCTTTCCTATTTTCACCACATTACAAGTAAGTATGCATTAGATGTGTATTCTCAAGTCATATAAGAAAGAGAAAGTACCAATTTGAAACTCGTCTATTTTATTGTGTTGATTTTTTAATCGCCGTGCCATTATGGATAGTGTTTTTTTTATATTTTACATGAAATCTATTGAGATGCACAAGTAACTTTGTTAACAATTTA
This sequence comes from Folsomia manolachei, assembly GCA_036491905.1. NCBI lineage: Eukaryota > Metazoa > Arthropoda > Collembola > Entomobryomorpha > Isotomidae > Folsomia > Folsomia manolachei. The sequence goes on from JAAXNX010002053.1 coordinate 7,516, forward strand.
TGACTCGCTTTTTTCTCTTAACTACAGTTCTTTTTTTACATGGGATGGCTCAAAGTCGCCGAATCTTTGGTTAATCCATTTGGAAACGATGATGATGATTTTGAGCTCAAGTAAGTTCTTCTTATTGCTTTTGAATTATGTATAAATACTGGTCAACTTTTGGGTGTGAAACGTGTTATACTGAATACTGACAATGAGTAAATAACCCATGAAATATTTTTTACAGCTGGATGATAGACAGGAATTTGCAGGTAATAGATGTTGCATATTTTGTCGGGTATTATTGTGTGTGCCGTTTGCATTGATGGAGAAGTACATTGTCTCAAAGCAATTATATAGTCGACTAATAATAAATTAGCAGACGTTTGCTTGTAGGTCCCACATTGCAGTTTTGTGCATGAAAACTGTGTTTGTGACAGTCTTAGAGATAAAATTCTCCAAGTACTGACAGATTAGTAAATTTATTCACTCTTGATGACTCTCGTTCCACAAATCATAGGAGAATAAACATTCATCTTAATTTATGGAAATAAAGGTTTCCCAACTACCAACTTTTTAATTAGAACAAACAAACGAAAGAATTAAATCAAACTTGGTTGTCCTTTTCTGATGGAAGAAAGTGCTTTTGTTACAATTCACAAAGGTTACTTTCAGGTTAGGTTAGACACTTACATATCCTTTCTTTTTCCTTTTTTCTTCAATAAGTTTAAAGATTCAGCTTGACAAATCTGAAATTTTAATGACAAATGCAAAACAAAGTTCACTCGGTTTTTTATTTGTGTTTTGAATTTATTTCGGCCCTCGTACTTTTAATTGGCAGCAATTTAAATTTATTTTCTTCAGATCACTTTGTTAATTATAGTAAACCATCATCAAGTAGGTATTAAAATAGTGTCCAACGGACAGAAGAGCATTCACTTAAAGTACTTAATAACAGTTCATGGTTGTAGTCTGCAACAGTGAAAAGATCTCTCGAGATCTACGACCTTTGCCATGATTTTAAGAAAATGCTAGTATAATGGCTTATTATTACTACATGTAGGTTTCTTATCTAATCTAATCTAAAGTGTCGTTTTTCATACTAGGTGTCGATGCTTATCGTTGACGAAATGCATCACGAGCATCCTGAACTGCTCAAGGATCAATACTGGGACACGGTGTTACCTGCAGAGTTGCCACACACGGTAGCATCTGAGGCATATAAGGAAGAAGCGCCCTCCCATTCAACGGCCAATATTATTGTGTCTTATCAAGATGGAGAAATAGTTTCACCCCCTTCCGTCAAATCTGTTCATCAAATGTCAGAATCCGGAGTAAGTGTTTATTTGTTTTGCTCTGGTTGAATAGGCTGTCTACTCTTGTAACATAGGTTGCTTTCTCTTTTTCCTATCCCTGAATTATTTCTTCTTTAATTGATTGTTAACAATCGTTGGATAAATTTTAACAATTTAAAATTACGAAATTCGAAGAGAAAGTGCAAGAGATGAAGTGATCATGTTCTAATTTTAATAACCTACTCCCATTGCATAGTATACAGGGATATCAAAAATAAAACGAAAATGCATCTTATTTCCTGCAGATTTTCATGAAATCTTTCAAGTCTATACAGAAGTCAAATAGTCAAGACAAAGAGAAACTGTGAGTATATATATTTCCGTAAATTTAAAATCACCCTCGCCCAAAATGTTGTGTGATGTTTTTTTTTATTCTGGATGTCCAATTTTTAGTTTGAAATTTTTTTTTGTAAAGCAAGCCATGATTCTAGTCCTTGTCCGCCGCTAGGTATACTTGCGTAGGTATATGACGTATGTTTGCATTCATTACCTATTTACAAGCCTCCTCAAACCGATCCATGTGAACGAATGAAGGATGGTCATGGGTGTGGAAAATCCATTAATATGTATCGCCATAGCTTGCTGAATTGACAAGTCAACAAACCTGTTGACTTTAAATGTCGGCTTCAAATGAATTTGTAGGTCTAGTACCACTTCGCAATAGCGAAATTGCTACCGCCAGCTCTTCCGTCAAACTTCCATCCTTCCTTTTGTGGAAATAAATGTTCTTACAGATATTTCAAACCCAACGATTTGAGGGATTTGTTACCAATGACATTACTTCGGATATTGTCAATAAGTTACAGAGGAAGAAGAAAAGTAATAAAAACTCAATACAGCCGGAATAAGACCGACGACAACTCTACCAAAACTCGATTATTTTTTTCCTGAAAATAGAAATGCTTACACTACAAAATTTAAGAATTTTCAAGTATATAATAAGACCCTCTAATGCCGTTTAAGTACCTGAAAACGAAGTTTGATGTAATGTGCCTTCAACTGGCTTTAGTATATAGCTATTCATTTCTGTAAAGGACCCATTCGCTCGTATCACATCACTTGTTAGTTTTGTCCCCTGAGCATTTCTTCCACTTTTTACCTAGTAAACAAGATCTTAGAGAATATTCAATGATGGAAGCTACGTGATCATTCAGCCCAGTCGGTGGGTTGGTGGCTAACCAAAATTTCGGACAATTTCCTGTCCAAGTTTTCAGAATGTTATGTTCTGGTGTTATTAATTTTGTATGTATGAAAGATTGCTGTTTCAAATGTAATTCTTATGGCTGACTACACTTTATTGCAATATTTTGAATCAGCTTTTAGTGCTTAATACCTTTCTTGCAAATAGGTTAAAAATATTAACCTCTCTTCTTGTAGTCGACATAGCATGCAAATATGTTGTGAAGAAAAGGTTTTTTTATTGGATTTGATTTTGTACCAAGGTTGCCTGCTGACCTCTTAAAAATATTCTTTTTTTTGACGGACGTACAGGAACCAGGAAGGCGAATCTCAATGACGCCCTCCAAGTTCGGGAGCAGTTTTCTTCGGCGTGGTCGGACGGGGAGTGTTCGGTCAACGGCTAGCCAAAGTACAATAGGAGCAGACAGCGTTACTGGGAGAATGAGTCATGCTGGATCAGTTACTTCAGTATTTCGACGACTATTTTCCAAAGACAGAGGGGACAGAATTGACCCTCAATCACCCGGTGTACAGGATCCATCTACCCCCAGTGGTGAGTTCATGAGTTGTTCTACTTATAGTGCCATATTCACTTTATATTGACTACTTGAAAAACAAGATCACTTATCTTGAACACCCAGTAGTATCCATAAAGTTTAGCTACATGGTTTAGTTACATTTAAGTACTTTGAATCATTAAACCGAACTTTCTGTCGAGGTCATATTTTATATATTTTAAGTTTCATGATCCTGTCAAGGACTTTCCTTGTTTTGTAAGATAGACATTTTAATTTGGTTATAAAACCCATCACTTACGAGAATTTGATCGCTCTTCATAGCTACATCATTAGCTTGCGATATTGTTGTAAGTTATTTAACTGAAGTACAATTTATAAGAGATTACGGCAAGGATTTTTCCATCCTAACAATATTTGTTTAATTTAAAGCTTAAAGTTCATCCTGATAAAGTAAAGAGTCATCGAAAGAATAATTTTTGTCATTAAACTACAAGACTGGTTGGATTGCTGCATGATCACCGTATCCAGGATTGAATGGCAAATAATTAAGGCGAAGTGAACGCAAAACCTTCAGATAGGTTTTATCACTCCTACCTGCCTGAGAAATAGAGTGGCCAATTTGCAGACGCGAATCTTTCGCTTCTATTAATAGGAAGGACTGCCTTTATAACGTGGAATGACATGTCACAGGTGAAAGCAAGAAGTTAGTTCGTTTTTTAGTGCTTCAGCTGCACGGAGACCAAAGGTAAATGCTAGACTTCATTTAATTTGATTATTTGCCACCACTGCCTTCTTAATCAGCCGTTGCGGTGAGTACTTCTTAGCCTGACCTCATTTAGAATTACTCTCTTCCAGTCAACTTTTTCAAGAGTTATGTGGTTAGCTAGAATTTAAATTAGTCAGCCAACTTCTCATCTTGCATCAGCACCGCATCATCCATCACTCCAGCTAAAATCCGGGTAGTCTGCTGCAACTGAAAACCTACTACTCTACTTATTCCTTCAAAACCAAAATTACCCTTCAATGTTTTTGAGAAATTTGGCATTTTTAACGTTGTTAAGATTGGATTGGATGGGTCTGCAATCTATCAAAGTTCAAAATTGTTATTTAAACGACAATAAAGTTGAACAAGGTAGGGGAAATTTTGCATTCTAGAAAGTTTAGAAAATACGCATTTCCAATTCTTATCTCTTGCATTTATGTGTGCATCAAATTCCCATCTAAGGAAAGCATACATGTATTCTGGGTTTGCCATCAAAATCTATAACGAAGGGTTCAACTACGGCTGTGAAACTCGGTTCTGAATGATGCGAGAATTGTGTTCGACATTAGGTACATAGTGGTCATCCTTTGGAAAATGCGTAGCGAAGTATTCCTTACGTTACATGCTCTCAGCGCATTTCGGGTCATTAAAGACAAAAAGACGTGAGATTCAAGGCAAGACAATAATACGCCTTGGATAGCTTAGGACTTTGGTTTTCTTTTTTAGCCAAAAACCATGTCAATGCCGTTAAGTTAAATTAATTCCGGATAAACCGGCAATCCGGTTTAACTTTTAACCTTCACATTTAGTTTTGAATCACTCTGAAGTGTGCAATGGTAGGATTTCATCGTGAGATGACTTGACTTATGGAATTTCAATGAAGTTTCTCATGATTAATTTAGGACTACGAGCGAGCCTGTTACGGATATACGTAAGATGAAGCGAATAAGTAAGTTGAAATGAGGCATGTCCTTAGTTGAGAGCAAATCGTTGAGTGATTAAGTGAAAGGAGAAAACCAGGAACAAAACAAAGGCCTTCTTTACTTTTAAATTCCGTTTAATTTGCTTTTGTGGTTTGCTCAAGATGGATTCTGGCAGATTGAGGTTGAGGTTGCATGCTTTGTGTCAATTGTTATTACACCACCGTCCGCATCCTAACAAGCTTATGACTGTGTGGGAAAATCTTATCCTCTCCATTTCAATAAAGCTTTTTATGGGCAACTCGGAAATGTTGTGGGCCGGAGCTAAGGAATGGAGGATGGATTCCACTGATTCATTTCCAGGAATTACTTATTAAACTGCTTTTAATACAATTGATTGCTGGAATGTTTTGATGTCAAGGGTAAATCGCATTAGAAAATAGTTTACTTTAATATTTAGTTTTGTGGGCCTGACCGAGGGGGATCATGGAAGCAAGGAATTTCTTGTATGAAAAACTCGTTTTCATAACAATGACATGTTAGACATTGTTGTGCTTATGTGTCAGGGTCAGGGAAAATCTATTTTTCCGTGATTTATACACTAAATTGAGTTGTTACATTACATCACTCACTGTTGATTCAAAAAAAGAAGGATATATGTTAACGGAGACGGTGCCAAAATCATCTCGATTTTCCATTATTCCCATTGTCAGGCGTGTATCTTCTGGTACACGAAGCGATTATCCATTTCTTCTGGAACTGCAGACTATTCCGTGTTTACAGAAAATGGATACATAAATAGATATCATCCATTTTTTACTTCCTTCCCGTCCTTGTGCATTTCTTCCTCGTCAAGTAGAATATTTTGGTTACAAAAGTAGAAAAATCGCAGTTCTTAAAGATAAAGAAAGATGCAAATATTATGTTGAAATGTACACAAAGTTGAAATATGTGAAATGTTCTTCTTGTTGAGCACGGCAATCACATATCCGCAAGCTGCTGTCTTTGTTTATTTTGGAAATGTTGTCATTTGCTCAAGAATTTCCATAAAGTCAAATTAATATTGTGTTCGGCTTTTGTGTTGGGTACGTGCATTGAAGATTATACCATGCAATTGAGGTTCTAAGAAAGAGAGGAATGCTGCTTTTATATTCTACAATTTCTTTTCGTCTTTGGAATATGATGGCCAGGTTAGGCTTGAAGGCCAAACGAAGTGTTTCTTTTTTTCAGCACATTTTGCATATTTTTTATTTCCAATATTTGTGAAATGTTCGAGCCAAGAAAATACTGATGTACAGCCTCTGCTGTTATTTTTATACACGATTTAAATGAAATTCCGTATTGGTTTCCAGGAATAGGATGTAGTTGCCAAAGTCAGTGGGTTTTCTTGAAAGTCCGTAGATTTTTGGATTAAGAGTGCGACTTGCAGTTGGAATTCCTGACGTTTCTCGATATTTCATATTTAAAACTCCAGCTTAGCACGTTGTCCAATAGTTTTACATTTAAATAATACACTATGTCACAAAGAGAAGTTATCATTCATTCGTACTTATTTTGATACTGCATCAAAATCATTGTTTGTCGGCTGCAGAAATACAATTAGTTTCATTAAAAGAAATAAATTACGATGCTACAATCTAGTTTTATCAATTTTTTAGTATCAGCCAAGCTAAGCCGCCGGCTAAGGTGATGTTTTTCCATTACTTGAAACTAAAAAAAAGGTGATTCCATGAGAAACCATTTCAATTGATTCTTTGTCATTACGATACGAGAACATTTGTCTCAACTACCCTAATCTATCCGTATGCATGTAGTAAAGGTATGCCAGAGTTCTGGATCGAGTTTCGCGTGGCTTACGATTTGACTTAGCTTCGCTCGATACAATTGGAGCTGAACTCTAGATTAGCAAAGATGAGGAAGGTTAAGCCAGTCATTTATTTGATTTTCCAGATTTCGCCTTTGCTCTTTCCTTTAATTCGTCTTCCTTCATCATGGTTGACGCCGTTCTTGAACTTTGTTCGTATCCAATGTCTCAATGCGGTGTGTTTGTGGTAGCTGGTTTTGGCTTAGAAATCCGATCCAAACTACGCCATGAATTTCCAAACTTCTTTGCTTTAATTCTGCCATTGCAGTTGAAACTGAAATTGAATTGGAATGGCACGAATTTATCTCATCTTGCTAGTCTCATCTCAGACATTCTGATTTGTTCATGCAAAGTGGCAGCAAAACTGGCTGCAAGAGTAGATCGAATTACAAGATGGAAATTTGTTTTCTTTTGTCAATTACTGCTAAAATGCCATAGCTGGAAGAAATACTAATCGCTTAAATTTTATAAAGGAGTTTTGTGTGTTTTCTTGCAAAGCTGGTTAGCAGAAAATGGCTACTAAATGAACAGGAAACAGTTAGAAATAGGAATTGTCTCCACTTCAACATGAGATTAGATTAAATATATATGACTCAATGTTTAGTTAGTTCTTTATTTTTTGTTTTAGGTGGTGGACCCTTCAACTGGGCTGGTAGCAGCGTCAACATGCTCAATAGAAACGTGGCAGAGGATGTTATTCCCGAGCTAGACGAAAATTTGACGACAATCATCTCCATGCGAGAAAGAGAGAATAAACCAACTGTTCACGACATTTTTGGAACAAGCGTGTCAAATGCTCC
>JAAXNX010002054.1:0-14892 GCA_036491905.1 Folsomia manolachei
AATAAACGGGAAGGGCGTCGGGCTTCTTATGGCCCTTATCCGGATATGGTAAGTAAACAACCACGCCAATATTATACCGAGTAGGGAATTTCGTGTCGTTGCCTTTATTCCTTTTTTACGGCATACTGTTGATTTCATTTGCTTTCTCCAATTTTGGAGCTGATTTATGCCAAGTACTGAAACAGACTAGGCCGCATTTGATTTGTGTTGCCAATTGTATTTCATTTTTCGGGAGTTCAATCCAATTCACTCATTCAGTTTAACTCAGTGTCGATAACTTCCATAATACTTAACTAGTATCTCGAGACACTTTTATAAACTTTTGCAAACCAGTTAATTAACATATTAGCAACCAACGATGGACAAATTAATTTAAATAGATAACGATATCTGCAAAATTTTCAGATAATCCATTCAATTAGAATTTATATTTGGGATTCATGTCTTTTTTCAACAAATTGGGACTCAGAGTCAATTATTCGTATTTATTTGACCTCAGACTCGAGTTCATTATTTGTTAAAACAATTTTTGTTTAGTTAGATGCATTTGAACTCGAGTACATTTTAGTAATGCAGTCATGCAGCTCAGCTCAAATCCATTCCATTTAGTCTCCCATAATTGGTTGTTCTTGATTTAGTGTATTTAAATGATGACATTATTTCCGTTTTAAATATCATTTGCAACTTTATCCGTGAATTTCTAGGAGCTCATTTCTATTCTAACGTAAAGTTCCAAATATTACAGATATCTCCACTCAGTCTTGTCGGTGGAAGACCTCAAATGAATGGGAATGGTCACTCCCACTCCATGCACTCCACAAGTAAGTCACTTCAAATGCAATTCTTACAATATTTTCTTTCATTCCAAAGTTAAAGTTATCAATTATGACGAGTCCACTATTTTATAAGATGAAAAATAAAAATATGCTTAATTATGATACCTCACACGGAGTTAGCAATGTCACAGGAAACTACCGTTTTGTTGTTTGATAAGCTTAGTTAAAGGAAAGATGGGAAGCAAGACCTATAATCACTGCGATGATATGGATGAGCATTATTTTATCTTTCCTTTCGTGATTCCTATTTACTCCTTTTACGACTTTATTTTGGAAGCGTGTTTTCCACTGACTTTAACGGCTTTTACTGTGACTTAATGTCTGTCTCATCATCTGTAGCAGACAATTTCGAAATAGTGAATCGAATGTTCAAAACTCAGACGACGATATGAGATGAGAGGTGCGAGACGAGGAATGCAAAAATGTGTCACATGTGGTTTGAATTAGATTTCAGTTTTCGCTATGCGAATTTCCAGTATTTTTTAAACTTTTCCGCATCATAGGTTTTCTTCAATTTCCGTCGATTTAGTGATTTAGTAAAGCGTACCACACCTGAAAGTCGCATAGCCAGTAATGGCTTCAATACGTGAATCTGAGGTGATCTCAAGTTGTTTATGTTTCATCCACTTTTTGGGTAGATGCTTAGAGTTATGGGTGCTTACACGAAGCCATAAGTTTATTTGCAGGTTTTCAAATGTTTATAGATACGTGGGGAGAGAACAGCTTATGCGAATAGTTTTCGGTTAGTCAGTCGTTAGTTGGTGTTTTGGTCCCTCTTTCTAAAATGTAATCAAATGAAAAATGAAATAAAACCCCACCTTGAGACAGACCTAGAGCTTTGTGGCATTCCATTCCCATTACAGGTCGCATTTGCCTGTCTGGGAGAAAGGAAATTGCCAGACTGTGCGATGAATAAATCCAAAGTCGTAAAAGTTTTATATCATTATTTTGCACACCCGTAAACGCCAAATGTAAACCCTTTCCCTTAGTCAGAAGAACAGAGCAGTATAATTTCGGCGTCGGTCGATCTGAGAGGTAGAACGAACGATAAGTAAGTAAGTAGGATAGGCCAGGAAGAGGAGGAACTAAAACAGCCAAGGGAGAGTGAATGTTTGTTGGCAGTATAATACTAATTTAAGGCTATGCATATCCACAACTGAACCTTTGTGCACGTTTCTCCAACCTTCGAATTATTTTGAATATCTTTATTGTTGTGCTAAAACTACTTTTTCTGTGACTCCATCCGTTTATTCATCTCATGCGATTCCATCCACCATGTTCATTAGTCGAATAACCAACCACCTTCATCAATTTACATGCCCACGCTCCCTCGTAGTAGATTATTCCATTCCATACCACTCCTGGTCGAATTATTATTATTTGCAACAGATTTTTCTGTTTTTCCTTTAATGTTTTATTTATGACTGGGAATAGGAGTGTTGGTTCACCATTTTATCTCAGTTTTTTATATCCATTAAATTTCGAAGGATAAGAAGTTTTGTATCCTGTCCAGCTTTTACCCTTTTACACAAACTTAACAGCAAACGCCTGTGAATTTCGCAATAAAATGGAACCACTACTAAACTAAATTATGGCGATGGGAAATGCAAAGTAAACTGAATCACCAACTAAGATTGCAACCCCAGCTATCGTTTCATAAGACGGACGATATTGGAATCGGTTTTACTTTAATTTTGATGGCAGTTTGGAATACCCACCTTAGAAAAAGGGATCATTTTCGGAGTTTACGGTTAAACTGTACGACTTGCAAATGCTATAAATGATTTGTTGGCTAATGTAAAATGAATAAATGACCGTTTTATGTGCAGTTATGACGTTGATAGCTTTGTTTACATGTTTGAAACTGAGTTCTATGACCTATTTTGCGAAATAATTTCCCATTTTGTTTTCTTTGTTTTTTTAAATCCTACACCGGAGGTCTAGAAATTCGGAACAAAGTAAAATAAGTATATAATGGGGGAGTATAAAAAATTGCTCCTAAATCTACCCTGGGTAATATGCTCTCAATTGTTTAATTGTAAGCAAACAACAAATCCATTAAACTGAGAATAACAAACAAAACTAAATAATGGATCAAATTATCCTACTGTCATTGTACTGCAATTTGACCATTTTTTTAGTGGCACTAACAATGCGGAAAGGGAAGAAAGTCATTTAACAATCTCAGGGAACAATCGATTCAGTCGGCTGCATATTTTCCCTTAAAAGCACCAAAACCCTGCCGTAATTACCACTGAGAACCGTTAAAGAGTTGAATTTATGTAGGACAAAAAATTGTTGTGAAAGCAAAAATGGAGATTGACTTGTAACAATAATAATCGTTTTATTATTGTTGTTTTTTCAGGCCCAAACTCACCTCCTAACACTGCAGCAACGCCAAATGCACGTGACGCATTAGCAGCACTTGAATTATCAAGATTAACCTTGTGGAACCTTTATGGTGGCGCAAGTCTGCCAGGATCCCAACGCCAAAGCTCCTCCACAGCAAGAAGCATTAAACTTGGAAGTTCCTACCAGAATTGCATCCGAAGGGGCACAAACCCCCAAAGTACCTCACAACAACAACAACAACATCCCAACTTCTCCACGATCCACCGTTTACACAGTAATGCCAAACATTATATGTTTTGTACATTCTAATTTTATTGTTTCAAATTGCTAACAAATTGACATGTAACGTTTGCAGCCGGAGAAAGAAAATGGGAAACGACACGATCGACATGACCACCACAATAACAACAACCATCATAATGCTCCACCACCTCCGAAAAGATTGGCGATGGATGATCCAGATACTCCACCAAGAAGCATCTCAATACCAGCTTTGACGGGAGCCAATATTAAAATTAATTCCCGTGGGGATGGAAGGGGTTCGGATTCATCTCTCGTAGTTTCAATGGAAATCAATGGAATCATGTATCAGGGGGTGTTATTTGCACAACAACAATCCGTCACCAGAGTCGTCTAAATAAATCCCAGGTTTTCATGAGCAGAGTGAGTTTTCCAATGTACAAACAGAACAAGCAATACTGGACAAACTCACTCAATTGTTGGCCATCCGATTCAGATTTAGGTTTTTCATTTGATTGGTTGTATTATTATATTCTTGTCGACAAATTTTTTTATAGCTTGCGATTATTTTGTGGATGAGATATTTTATTCCGATCAGGGATCATGGGTGTTGTTACTATTGCATTTTTTTTACAGAAAAAAGGCTTACGAATTCTAATCAGTCGGATTTAAAGTAGGAGAAACAGGACAAAATCCAGCCTCTGTGGTTGGAGGAATGCATAATTTTTTACCGCACTCACGCAATAATCAAATCTCGTGTTTGAAAAGCAATCATGTATTCTTAAGAGTTATTTTTATGTCAAAGTTTGCAGGAAAGGAATTACATGTGAGTAATGATTTTATATGTGTTTGGTTTTATCAATTCAAATCAGGTTACTTTCACATGAAAAAATCTGTCGTTAGAATCCACATGTAGAACAAGATATTGTCTAAAGAGCACACACATTAAAATACTTATTACTAGAAGCCCGTGCATTTCACATATTTAAGTATTTAAATGATCTCCAATTATACATTTTAAGAATTTCTGAGACCAACAGGAGTTTTCTTGGTCTGGATCTTTTCTACATAGACTTACTCAATTGAAGCATAGTCTTGAAGTTGCATGGGTTCGTATTGGATATTCATGTTGTATGATAAATGTGCTTAACTTAAAATTGAATGCATAATGTGTTTAGATAGCACTAGCAAGGTATTCATTGAATATCACTCGAGTCAATTCCGATTCAAAAACACTACCGTGGGGTATTAAATAATAGAGAATCATCCAAGATGAGCAAAGGTAGTCAATGTTCATGTTGTATGATAAATGTGCTTAACTTAAAATTGAATGCATAATGTGTTTAGATAGCACTAGCAAGGTATTCATTGAATATCACTCGAGTCAATTCCGATTCAAAAACACTACCATGGGGTATTAAATAATAGAGAATCATCCAAGATGAGCAAAGGTAGTCGACAATCACAAACATGCCGTTGTCGAGTCTGTACTGCATTAAAGTATAGTTGTAATTTATGAATGGTATGTAGTCGACTTGATTTACAAATTATGTAAACTTTATTATATCCTCCAGTTGGTTTTGTACTAAATGCTACCTCCGTTAACCTCTGTGCAATTTCAGACTAGAATAAGTAATATCCTACTGCAATAGCGTTTGGCTGGGTGTAGTTTGTTAACCATTCGTGTGCTAACTGGGTAGAAATGTAAAATTTCAGGAAATTACAATGCTTCCATCACTCCTCGTTTAATGGTGATAAATTGAACTACAATACAATGTTTGATGGAGTGGTAGACAGCACATTTTCTAGAATGAGTATTTTAGGATTATGTTTCCAATCCTAGAGTACTGAGTAATTACTTATCTCAATAGTGCATCTATTGCGTTACCATTATTTAGTGACTAAATTATTTATTGGATAAAGCTAAGTAATAAAAATATCTTCATCGTAGTAAATGTGTAGATGGCTAGCTTTAGAAGTTATCATTATTATTCTTATACAATGGTATTGTGTGCATTTATCGACAAAGTTATTATTATTTGTAAGTGTCAATGCAATTATTCAAGGTACAATTATTTGTTTGGTAGAAAACAAGTACATATGTTAGAGAAATGTTTTGTATTCTTATTATGATTTAAGAAATGAGTTCCTGTGTCATGTTGTTTGTATATGTATCATAATTGTTAAATGCTTAGAAATAGAGCTTTGAACTTATAAAAACGATAGCCAAAAGTCGATGGCGATTAAAAAGATTACACGTACTCCTTGTTTCACCTGTAAATGTTTTATTTTGGAAAACAAAAGCACATTCGTTTATTTTCAGTTTTACTCTCGCAAACTTTGGTGTCACCCCGGCGAAAACGTGGCGTTATCATTGTGTATGTTTTACACGCATTGTGGCATCTTGTCCTTGGTCGGGAAGGTTTACAGACAAAATTACTGGTTGAGATTTTCAATTTCTGTAATTCACACACAGGACTTTCACAGTTAAACACTTTCGAAAATATTAAAATTTCTTCCATTAATAATACAAATTTTATATGCATACTGTCGGAGGCGAAGTGCAAGAACAAATGCCAGTCTCCAAAGAACAACTCGTTTGATTAGATTGACATAGACCCAGACAAGCTGCATTGTCCCCTTGTATACGTCCCCGGCCACAAAAGGTGTAAACGTCTTCAGGACCAAGGTCTTGGGACGTGACCTTGATTTATGATTTCCATCTCGTTACCAGTTCACAGGAAAAATGCGACTTTTATAGAAAATTATAAATATGACACCTTACACCAATATGTAGAGCAGTAATGATAATCACAAATAGATCGGCAGCCCACATAAACTTTTTACTACGAAACTTCATGGCAATGATCAATTTTATGTTTCAGCGACTACAAAAATCCTCCATAACCAGAAAATATTGATCCAAGAGCTTCTGTTTGACAACTGATCATTGTGCATCTAAATCTGCAGAAATCATTGTGCTCTCTTTGGCATATTATTGACAAATAGTGTGTAACAATTTCATAATGTGTCAAACTAGACAATTATTCATTGCAGTGTAGATCAAGTGTGGCGCACGGCATGGCGTTCATTTTTTGCATGAATGAATGAGTGCATGCATAATAGTAATTATTACACAAAGAATAAAAACAAAATAGGACGAGCGATGAGGATATCAATATAAACAGATCAGCCAGAAACGAGAAAACTTTCCATTTCGATTACACAGCCAGACTAAAGAATCTTGTGATTCATTCTTTACAGAAATAGGTTGATTATTGAATTATTTGGGTGTTACATCAGGTTCACTTCTTTCTGTCGAACATTTGGATGCATTATTGCAACTGATGAACGTATTTTATTACAAATTAAATTGGCGTTAGATTCATGGAGTAACCTAATTCGGCTCTTCTTTTACCCTCCCAAAATCTCATTTTTACATAAACGGTGAGGGAGAAGGCGTGGTATTCATTTGGAATGGAAATATTATGAGTTCAGCCAACTCAATCAAGACGATTCCATGCTTCTCATGGATCTAACCAACAGCATTTTCTACTTTCATATCATATTAAATTAATAGTATAAGTGGGAGGCTTGGGTATCAGACTTTGTATCAGACTCGGTATACTCTTCGTTCCTCGTCGTACTTCTAAAGAAATCGTAGCTTTATAAAACGTAACGCCATTGACGACAAACAATCAATTGGCGTACCGCAAGTTAGTAAATCTATGTCTAGAAAACTGAAAATTTTGGCCAGGTCCAGGTATACCTAAAGGACTCCATCCTCTCCTGAATCCTTATCAGCAGAAAACACAGCAAGCCGAAATGGGGAAACATGATAAGGCTAAACATGATAAGGCTAAAAAGGATGGAAAATCTAAAACAGCTCCATCCCATCAATCTCACCATAATTCAGATTTTTACTTTTCAAAAATGAAAATTTTGTTTGGAAACCCCCCAATTGTCGCAACCGTAGAGAAAGAAGACGATAAAAGTCAGTTAGCCGTGTTAGTAAATCTATGTCTAGAAAACTGAAAATTTTGGCCAGGTATGCCTAAAGGACTCCGTCCGGAATCATTATCAGCAGAAAACACAGCAAGCCGAAATGGGGAAACATGATAAGGCTAAACATGATAAGGCTAAAAAGGATGGAAAATCTAAAACAGCTCCATCCCATCAATCTCACCAAGCTCCGAAGGGCGAAAAGAAGGGCACCCCTCCTGCTACAAATAAAGTAAAAGATGCATCACATAAAAAAGAAAAGAAAATGAAGGCGAAGGATAATACAAAAAATGCTGCCAAACACTCAAAGCATAATGACCGTCCACATGATTCAGATAAACACTCAAAGCACGATAACCTTCCACATGATTCCGAGCATCCTGCACCTCGTGAGCCGGCACCACTGAAAGTAATGGGAGGGCCAGGATTTGAGCGTCGTAATAAAATCATCAAGACAAGGCGAGGCACTCTCATCCCTGAGGATGTACTTGAGCATCGCAAGAGTTTGAGGAGGAAAAGCATGGCTGTCACAGCGGAACATCGTCGAAAAAGCATCATTGCCGTAAAATTTTGACCAATGCTTTGTAGACACGTAGTCCACATTTCTTTGCATTTTTAATATAGAATGAAATACTTGCAAATGCCGTTGCAGCTGATAAAGCAAAAACATCCGCGGAGTTTGATGGCGTAAATTGGCGTCATTCTATGAAAGCTTTTTTCCTTGCATCTGCAAGACGATGGCCCCCTAAAATGCTGGTACTTTTATTTTGATGGCTTTGCATTTTAATCACCTAAATCAATACACTTATCAAATTATGATGTTGCATTAACTTAGTGTGGCTTATTCTGTACGAAAGGTAAAGGTTGATGTTGATTTGGCGTTAGTGTTAAAATTAAGTACTCGTAAAGATACTCATGTGCTTCATCTAGGCTATTACCAAGATTATTCAGAAGAGTCTCAAAGGAAATCCCGATACTTTAGCCGATATTTGGATAAGGTGGACTCGGAAAATGAGCTAAACGGTACTAACCTACTTCCTTTGATTAACTAGATTGCTCCCAAACTCATAGCAATTCCCATTTGTTTGTAAAATATTAGGCCGCAGAAAACAAGGCATATGGCCGAGCTCAACGCGCCCGTGATAAGGGCTTACCTGAAGCTGATGACTGGGAATCATACGAGTCTGAGGTATGTCAATAAGAAATTTTCTGGAAAGCCTTATCAGTTTGTGTCAGACTTTTTAATGGATATGTATTTCAATCCCCTGAGGATTCCGCGGATGGTCACATTGTCAAAAAACTGAGACGCAAGTCCTTAATCCTTCGTCACAGGAATCTTTGGGAATCTCATGACGAGCGTAAAAAAGAGTATGAGAAGAGGAAGGAAGAAAAACGAAAACTGGTTGCACAAGGACTTCCCTACGTTCGACCGGATTACTCTCCATTTGTCGGATATCTTGTGGACAGTAGCACTTTGAAACACCATCTCAACAAATCAGAGTCAACTTCAGAGTTAGCCCCGGAAGGGAAGTCCCATAAGTCAAAATCCTCTAAAGCTCATATGGACAATGCTCACAAAGATTCAACCGGAAAGCCGAAGTCGTCCAAGGAACATAAGGACAAGAAGGAGCATAAAGACAAGGAACATCACGATCACCCCCCGAAAAGTCACTCATGAACACTTGTTAATGTCTTCATTAGTTGGTCCATATTAATAATGTACAGTTTTAGGGTCAAAGGTTAATAAATGATTTAAAAGTGGTCAGGAACCAAGATATGAAACTTACTTTTTAGTTTTTTTGGAAAATATCTGGAGTCTCAATTTTCCCAAGGCAGGAGAACAAAGACTTTTTTGTTCCGAGGTGGCAACCACTTGTTGATTCATCCCATTGTTGTTTAACTTTTACTCGTGTTTTTTAAGTTTTGTTGTTATCGGTGTGGTTATCAGTTATTTTTAAATATTTGTGATGGAGAACGTGATGGATATAGATGTGGTGGATGGTGGGAGCGTGGGCGTAGGTCAAAATGAAGGGGAGGATGGCGAGAGAAGTCAGGTTTCCTGTTCCTCTAATGGGGTGTCCAATCCAGAACATTCGACACAGAATGGCGACAATACGGAGGCTGCAATTGGTGAGGACACGACGGACATGGTGTCACCCTTGGTTCTGGCGGCGATGGCCTTACGCCGAACTCAGGGTCAGGAGCAGGGCACGTCGACGGAAACTAGCGACTCGAAAAAGATTTGGTAAGCTTGTTTAAATTCAGTAGGGGTGGTATTAAGTCTTAAATTCAGCTGAATAGACAATTTGTTTGTAGGGATGCTTTAAGGCGGAAGTTAACTGCCCGGCCTGGAGTTGGGAGTGAAGGACCCTTCGCATCGTGCGACCCCCATGACTTTTTCTACAATATGAATCACAAGAATAGGGGAAAAGCTATCATATTTAATCATGCAGTGAGTGGTAATTATTAGGTTGTTAGTTGTTATCAAAATGGACTTTTTTATTGTATAGCGTTGACATTATTTGTAGGATTTCGACCCAGATCAGCGATTGACACCAAGACCAGGAACTAATAAAGATGCTAGGTAGTTACTACTAAAATTTTTAATATATAATGTACAATTAAAATTTTTTGTTTGTAACAAATTCTAGTGACGTTAAATTGGCTTTGGAACGTTTGGGGTTTAAGGTGGAAATCTACAATGATTTAAAATAGGGGTAATTTGTAGGATTTCGACCCAGATCAGCGATTGACACCAAGACCAGGAACTAATAAAGATGCTTGGTAGAGTTTTACTGTTAAAATTTTTAATACATAATTTATAATTAAAATTTTTTGTTTATAAAAAAATCTAGCGACGTTAAATTGGCTTTGGAACGTTTGGGGTTTAAGGTGGAAATCTACAATGATTTAAAATGTCAAAAATTGTTAGGGGTTTTGGAAAAAGGTTAAAAAAATGTATTTGCCAAAAATAATATTATTAGTTTGTTATATGTACATTAATGTAAATTGACTTTCTGCATTGCAGAAGCATTATCTAACCACCAGGATGACGATTGTATTTGCTTTGTGATACTCACTCATGGAGGACATGATTTCTTAAACGCGTACGATTTTCCGTACAAACCAGAATCTCTTTGGAAGATGTTTACGGCTGATAAGGCTCCTTCTTTGGCTGGGAAGCCGAAAATGTTTTTTATTCAGGCATGTTTGCTAGTTTAATTTATGTAATTTGTTTATTCTTGCGGAATTGTAAGTCACGATTACATTTGACATGTGTTCTGTATTTAAATAGGCTTGTCGAGGGGAGACTTATGATGAAGGTAATATTAATCCTTCGCCAGATCAAGCCACTACTAACATTAAAACTAATATATTTTGTAGGAACGGTGCTTCTACAAAGTAACAAATCCAGAACTGTTGTTGATGGGCCTGGAGATGAAAAAACGTACAGAATTCCAAACCAGTCAGATTTCTTAATGGTTTTTAGCACAGCTCCAGGTATTTATTAATAGTTAATCTCTCTGACCGACAAAAACTACATTGATGAATGGACAATCGAATCGGGGTTCTTGTTCTTGCGGAGAGTTGGCTTACTTCCCCTTTTTCTTTACAGCTTGTGACTTGACAATTTCAGACAATCAAACGTTTGTATCACGCTTATTTCAATTCCTATCCCTGTCGAATTCAGGTCATTTTTCTTGGAGGAATAGCATCAAAGGAGGTTGTTTTATACAAGCTCTTTGCAATGTTTTTAACAAGTATGGATTTGATATGGATATGTTAAGCCTAACTACGCTGGTAAACAGAGAGGTGATTTTTTTCTAGTAGTGTTTTATCTGTAAATCTGTTTTGCATTTGAGTAACGCTATTCCTTTGGTTTTGCAGGTTGCCATAAATTACGAGTCAAACGTGCCACGCGATGTCACTCAGCACCAGAAAAAACAAATCCCTCATGTTTCTCATACGCTCACACGACAAATTCAATTCTTTCCAAAGAATTTTCAAAGTACTTTAGTTTGACGTTCAGCCAATTTTATTTGTGGATGCAATCTTTGTAGTTTTATTAAATACTTGATTATATTCAATCTCTGTTTGGAAAGTGTTGATTTTACAGATCTGCCGAGGACGCTTTTAGTTTTTATAAACGATGTAATAACGAATTATTTTATATCCATATTGACGGTATTTTTATGCAAACAATAAATATTGTGTAATCACATTCACTCACAGTATTATTCTGATATGACGCATCATTCCAGAGGTGATTATCTCAATCAGTATGAGATAAGGATTCGGTGTGATGATTAATTATTGTAAAACTGACGTGAACCGACACACCATTTAGCAAAACGAAGTCCGTTTTTCTTTATTTTTCGAATAATAATCATGTCTGACATGCTGGAAGACGAAGTGAAAAACATGGATTTGAAATCTGTCAACGACGAAACGGATTCAAAACCTTTGGAGGATGAAACTGATGCCAAACCGTTAACCGACTTGATTTGGGGTCAAAAACCCAAAACTCGCAACAATGCCTGTCCATCTGGATTCCGACGTTTACAACATGAAGCACAAAGAGCGAGGAACAGCTATAATATTTAACAATAAGGTTTGCGCATTGGAAATCAAATCGTTTGCAAAAATAGTGCCAATTATTGATTCTATTACAATTTAGGAATTCAGGCAAGCCAAGTTGTTAAAACGGAATGGAACTGACGAGGACAGAGACCGACTCTATGAAATTTTGACAACCCTCGGATTCAATGTGCAAGTTTATAATGATGCCACTAAACAAAAAACGTTGGAAGTGATTGAAAATTGTAAGATTGTTTTTATACAGCATTCATAATTAGGCATGCTAATCACTGTTAAATGCTTCAGTGGCCGCAGAGGACCATTCTGACAGAGACTGCGTCTTGGTTGCCGTATTTTCGCATGGAGATCAAAATTTGATTCATGCATATGATGACGATTTTAAACCAAACCGGTTGTGGGACGCTTTTGATGCCAACGTTTGCCCAACCCTGGCCGGAAAACCGAAGATTTTCTTGATTCAGGTTCTCGGCTTGTTTTTTTAATCTGGCAATAATGAATCAGACGTAGTGAGTATCTGAACTTATTGCTAATTATTTTAGGCCTGCCAGGGTGATCAACTAGATGGAGGAACAACAATGATTCATCAAGCTGGAAGAACAATGGTAGATTCCGGTGGCTCTAAAGTGCAATGCACAGTGCCAAATAAAGCAGACTTTATCATGATCTACAGTACTTTTCCAGGTCGGACATTACTTATGTTTGAATATCGTCTTATTTTGTGAAATAACCCACCAAATTATGTATTCCACAGGGTATTATAGTTGGAGAAATACAACTTCTGGGTCATGGTTTATCCAAGCTTTATGCGAGGTTCTGAAGTCGCATTCCAAAAAGAGAGATTTCCTATCGATGCTCACCATTGTTGCGAGAAACGTTAGTTTAGAAATTTAGCATCTATAATCTGCAATAATTTTTCTGCTGATATTTTCGTAATAATTAATAATTTTTTATGTGTATTAGGTTGCATATAACTTTGAGTCATTCGTGCCAGGATCACATATGCATGGGAAAAAGCAAATTCCTTTGATTACATCCACATTAACTCGTGAAATCAATTTTTATTGAGTACGATTTCTTATTGTATGAACTACTTCTTAAATTATGAAATAAAATTAAGTTTTATTGGCTTTTGAACACAAATATTAATAACTTAATCCATATTGAATTCTTCAATGGATCAAAAGGTCATCCCAATCCGGCCAATATTTTTCTTTCATTCGGAAACAGTATTCTTTGAGGTTTCTCAATTCACCTGAAATAAAATAATTTAAGCATCATTTAATTATACAGTCAAATTTCCATTGCATCCTAATTAAGCTCTGCATACCATTGAAAAGTTGTTGGAATGGGGAATTTTCCATAAAAACAGCGGAAGCAAGTTGACCAAAAACAGCAGAATCAAATTCACACGGCCGATTCCCAAGAAGGTAATGATTCCTTCCCAAAATGGTGGATAGGGATTTCAAACAATTTGTCATGATTTCAATAACTTCCTGCTCCGAATGACGTCCCATTCCTTGGGTATTCGCAGCAGAAATCAGACTTGGTCCAATCATTTTAAAAATTAAATACTCTCCAAATCTGATCTTTCCGTTCTTCACTTTTTCAAAGGTCTGGCGTCCACCGTAAGCAAAGCTCCACAGGAGACCGCCCCTAAATTCGTTAAAAGTACGAATACAGTGTATTTTCGAGTGGAAATTGACAAACCAAGTATTTTTTTAAAATTTTTATACCAGTACAAATACTCCTCCATCATAATCCTCACGGCAGTTCCGATTGCTCGTTGTTCATCCGAGTACAAGTGATCCAATTCCTTGTCAAATTTCCTGCAGAAAAGAAATTATTAGAGAAAGCAAACCAATATTTCTGCAGGGTTCGCATTTACTTTCCAAGGTATTCAATGATAAATTGAGAGTCGGATATGTTTTTTCCGTTGACACTGACCCAAGGCGTCTTTCCTTTGGGTCCCCACATATCGTACTTATCAACTTCATACGGAATTTTTGCCATACGAAGCCAAGTCTCGACTTTGAGCACAAATGGAGAAGGTGTCGGCAGCCGGCGTCCTCCAAACATTCCATGAAGGATAACTTTGTTTTCTGACTTTTTCTCCCATTTGGCCCTATGCGCAAAAGTAGGTGAAATTACTATTTAAGATTATACAAGACATTGAAATATGGAACTTTGTGATTTACCAAATCGACTGTTTTCGCCAATAGTTGAATAACTTTAAGGAAAAATAAACAGCCACACCTCCCACAAACAGTAAAATAACATTCAACAAATTCATCTCCACCAATGGTTAGCAAAAATTGTGTGAACTTATTTTTGTGGATAAGTTTATTTCAGATAACTCAATTTGTTCCAGCAACAGTTTACTTGTTCATACACTTGAGTCAGGTGTTGTGTATTTGTTGTAAATATCTATATATTAATACATTTATCTTATGATTCAGTGAAGATAAGGGATAACAAGCAATGAAAAAACTGTAGATACTTACATGCATTCATCATCAGATCTTGCTGTATGCATGACATGCAGGTAAAAAGACAAAAAAAGACCTTGAAGCCAAGATTACTGTGTTCATTAAGTATTTACATAAAATATTTGCTCGCACAATGAAAGTTTAGAATTCAATTGCTTATTGGAATTTCATATATTAGATCAGTAAATGTAAAGATATTTAATTTTCTGGTTGGCGTATTTATGGGCAAAAGATGACTTCATAGCTAGAAGATCCAGGTCTTTGTCCTTTACAAGCTCAAAGACTCGTTCGGTCGTCAAATGCATAACTGTAGGCATCAGGACATTGATTCTTAAATATTCTGGAGTAATCTGAGGGTTGACAGTTGTTTTCATTAT
>JAAXNX010002055.1:0-14886 GCA_036491905.1 Folsomia manolachei
GTGAATGATTTGAACACTTTGTTAAACGCGTCAACAACAACCTACACTCTGGCTCGGGCTATATGATGCTGCACTGGAGGTTTTTTTTGGATGATGTATAGACAAAACGCTAAGTTTCGAATTCCACATGTTTTCCTGTCCATCTAAGGACGAATGTGGCAATTCCGTATTAAAACCTACAGTTTTCAGAATTTTGTCATTTTACCTAATGTAAACCAAGAGCCGGCCTGGAAATCAAAATCCTCAAAATCCACCTACGTCAGGGCCCTGCCCAACTATTTCCTCGAATAAATTTATCAATCCCAATTTCATATGAGTGGACACTTTCTCCCCAACCACCGTCCTCATTTTGCACACCAAGTGACCAAGCCACGGTCCTCTTTACAGCGGTTCCGTCATGATACTTGGGCCCCGCCTCGGCCAGCCCTCAAATTTCCAGATGAGTCCCGTACAGATGATTTATTCTCCACCGTCCCGACCAAGAACCGTCTGGTCGTTGTGCGTTCAGTATTTTTATCCCTTCTTATTGCAGGCTCTAAAGAAGGAAAGTCATGGGCTAGTAATCTACTCCGAATGGCGGTAGCAAAGGCAACGACACGTCTTCCAGTTCGCAACCGGATTCCACCCTTAGCAACCCGCACCTTCGTAGGGGGAATAATAATACACTCTCCTCCTTCCCTTGCATGCATATCCGGCATCACCGAGCAGAATTCCTGGAATTGTCCCTCTCTCAAGGTCGCGGCAAAGGTTGGAGTTGTCGAAAATTCGCGAATCATGAGCAGATCCATACCATCGTGCAACAATGTTCGTAAATACCATCTCATGGTCGCATACAGCTTGTACATTAATTGAAAATACTCGCTTGCGGTTTCTATACAATTCTGCTTCTGATCGGGGGCAAATCGTGTGTGCCGTCAATGGCTCCTGGTGATGAATTATTTTATTAAGCATATTAACCTCTATTGGATTTAGTTAATAGTTATGTATCTGTTGCACCTGGAAAACCTTTTCACACATTGTCATTCGCAATCCGATACATGCCTGTCCTAACAGTTTGAGCTTCGGCGATTGAAGGATACCGGATGAATGTCGGTCGCAGTTTTGCAATTGCTTTCGCAACTCTTCTCACCAAATTGGAAACGGTAGGTTGAGATACGTTGTAATTATCCGCAGCGGTTAATTGGAACGACCCGTCACAGAAAATACGCTGCGCCATCAGGAACTGGACATGTGGTGGAATGTGTGTCCCTCGTTTCACAGGGGCACTCAAATGGCTATTGATTAGGTCCACAAGTAAAACGCAGTGTCTTTAAAAATATGAAACCTTCTTTTCAATTGTTCGGAATTGAAACAATGAAGAGGGTCACTGCGGTCTCGAATTCTTGGTAAATAAATTCTCCAAATTCTTTGGCGTCGCTGAATTCTCCTTTCCAACCGCCGCAGTCGAGTCAGTCCAGCACCGCTACCTCGAACCATTTCCAAACTGCAACAAATTTATGATGTTGCGATTATTGTATTAGAATAATTATCCTTGCTACATGTTCTCAACCAAGTCCACTGTAATTTAACTCACCTTGCTTTCATCAAGTGCTGCAACACTGTACTAAAATAAATTTATTCTGATGTTGATTTTTGTGTCAAAACTGCCAATTTCATAAATATCAACCGCTTTGAACCTGCTCCTGACTTGGGTTAGAAAAAGTGAACTGGTTAAGCCTGACTCCGGTCACTTTTCGCATTATTAATATCAATTTATAAAGTAAACCAAGGTTACTCTTGACCATGGGTCAACGACCCGTGGTTCACGGTTAAGAATTTTTCATTACTTATACAAAATGAAGCAAGGGTCAGGGTCAAGTCACGCTGAACTCTCATTATTATTACTGCAATTAATGTACCGAGGAATCTCCATTTGCGACGCAACTTCTCTTTCCAGCGAAGTTAAATTTGTAAGTACTTGTTTAAAAAAGAACGGTTATTCAGAAAAACTAATAATGTCCAGGTTCGAGAAAATGAAACACAAATTAAGGGGAGGCTCAGTTTCACATGGGAACTACCCACTCATATCGACATACATTCAAAAAAAGGTTTATAGTGTCCAAACGGGTGCACCAAATGCCATAATCCATACTTCAAATTGAAGCTGGATTCATACCAGCATAAACGGATACTATACCCACATCAGACAACAGTTGCCATTGAAATAGCATGGAGGATTTGCAGTACCATGACTTCATTTTCTGGAGAAACCCTCGGGGGTGGGGGGATCAATGTATTTTCATGAAACCTTGATAGAAACATTCCTTGTTAGTTTGTACGGCACCTGTACCCCCATGTTGCCTAGTAGATATGGCTACTTCATATTTTTATTCAGGACACAAATAAAAATCGTACCAAATATTAAGTTCGGATGCACTTTAAAATATGAAGGAGGCATATCCACTAGGCAAGATGGGGGTACAGGTGCCGTACAAACTAACCAAGGAATGTTTCTATAAAGGTTTCATGCAAATACACTGATCCCCCCACCCCCGAGGGTTTCTCCAGAAAATGAAGTCATGGTACTGCAAATCCTCCATGCCATTTCAATGGCAACTGTTATCTGATGTGGGTATGGTATCTGTTTATGCCGTTATGAATCCAGCTTCAATGTGAAGTATAGATTATGACATTTGGTGCACCCGTTTGGACACTATAAACCTTTTTTGAATGTATGTCGATATGAGTGGGTGGTTCCCATGTGAAATTGAGCCTCCCCCCTTAAGCAATTCACAAGCCGAAGAAAAGGAACCCTTGCCAAGGATGAGCAGCAAGAAATTATAAATTCTGCATTGAAATAGTTTAAAGCTTTAGATTATAAGGATTTGTGTAATTGAAATGCAACCAGAAAAGTTTATTCTTCCACCCAATTCAACACCGCATTTAAATATGCGCATTATAGATAATACAAATGCATAGTTAAAGCCCAATAAAAGAGTGTAATTTATTTTATTTTACGTAGCGCATAAGTGTCATACAAATTTAAAATTTCCAATTGTATGCCAAATCAAATCAGAAATCGTAGTATACATTCAAATATAAAAGCTTCCTTACTCCATTCAGGATCACAGAATAGAACCGCATAGTTAATGTCATGCCACTTTATTCAAAACCATTGGATGGATGCGCATCCGACTCACTATGAACCATTCCATTAGTTGGGTTCCAAGTTTTTGGCCTTTTCTCGTTGTTGTAATGAATTCCAATTTTTCTAACAAGATTATCGGAATCTTCTTTCTTCTTGGGTTGTGGCACTGATATTTCCAGAATCCCATCTAATCCGATGTCACACCGAATATCGGTGCAATCGATTTCACCCGAAATATATATCCGTCTTGTCACATGCCTTGCAACAAAACCATGACCATCATGCTTTTCTTCGTGTTTTCCTTCAATGCAGAGTTCTTCTCCTTTAATGGTTACTGATATTTCGTTTGGACTGAACTGATGGATGTCCATGCTAGCCAAGATCTTTCTCCCGTCATTGACATGATCTTTGATTTTGTCGGGGTCGTTATCAGGATTCAATACCTCTTCCAAAACTTTCAGAGTCGGATGGATAACTTCATGCAATCTCCGAGCAAAGTCGTGGTAATGCGTTGTGGGATCGTCATGTCGTGGATTATACACGGTGAGGAATGGGATTCTGTGTGAGATGCCATCCACATGTCGGAGTGGGTAGTGGTAAGATGGTGTTTTATCGTCGTACTTATTGCACTCTGTAATTTTACATCATTGATTAAATAAACCTTTTAAAATGAAATAATTAAATACTTACCCACGCCTGTTTGATAATTTTTGGGAAGTACGGACGTCATTTTCATGCTAGGAAGAAATCTAATGTAATACGTTTACAATTGTGGTATTGACAGAGTTGTTTTTTGGTTGAAATTGGGAGAATGAATGCAGCTCTGTAGGACGAGTCAAGTTGGTATTATTCCTCCCAATTTGTTCTGGAAGGTTCTAGTGCGGAGTGAGTTTTGTTGTGGATTTGAGAGAGCACAGCGTAACATGTGAATGAACAAGGGAGTGATTTTGTTATTTCTTATGTTACAGGCAGGCCAGATAGATTATCAAGGTTAGTAGAGATGTTGGCAGAACTGCATGCTTTGGTTGAGTTGGGCCTGGAAGTTTAGAAGAGTGAGTTTCTAGCAGGGTTAGTAAGGTGCAATGTGCATGGCGTAGAACAAAAATATGCATGCTGTTTTATTCACTCGTCCAAACCTACGCCAATTTCACTGCGTAGAAAAAGAACGTGACTTGCTATACGTACATGTGGGTCGCAAATTTTACTACGGGAAACTTTTCTCTGGTTTCTCCCAAGTCACTCAATTTCTGCAAATAAGGATTGTTTTTCTAGGATTCACTGGTTTTAGACTGAAAAGTAACTTCTAAGGCAGATTTAATTCGGCTTATAATTTGCAAAAACCAGAACGAATCATCCCAATACGGCATTTGGGATCAAAAATGTTGCAGTTTAACACCATTTCGTTTTAGAAAATTAAAATTGACTAGTTTGCAAAATTTCAATTGCAAACTACAATTTGGATACATTGGTGTCGATTTTCTCATGGTTTTTTTAAACCCATATTTATTGTGTGATGCAAATTTTATTAAGTTATTATATTCAAAATTTTGACCAAGTCTCAGCAGTGTCAGAGAGTGAAACTTTTCACAAGTCCATAAACATTTTAGTATGGATAAATAACGAGTTTCTTGTATAGAAAAAGGAATATTGCATTTGCCTAACGCTAACAAAATGCAAGACCAACTAATTTTGAATTTGTCCAATTTATCATAAGAATGGATTTACAGGCATTCGTGAAAACGACAGTAATCCTTGTTTCTGTCATCACAATCATATTTCCGATATTTCATATGAAATACGGATTCGGCTACATCACATGGAAGGAGTTACTCAATTCTTATGTTAGATGGGCTCGGTACTGTTTCTTTCGCTCGTCTACATACGATTACGAACGTGGCTCAAATATTTCGGAAGTTGATGTTTCTGATAGTCTGCTAGCTGTCGTGGTTTTTGTCATGATTTTATTCAGACAATTGTTCTCATACTTTTGCGATGTATTACAATTAGCGGCGTGCTTTACGCTGTGGGTCCCAGCAAAAGGATTCAAGAATTTGATGCAATCTGGTTTGGAGTCTGAGCAAATTTGGGACACGATGGGACATCAGAGTAAGTATGTTAGATAGTATTATGGTTCAGATTATATCCTTCAGGGAGTGGATTCATGAGGCGTAACAGATATGGAAGCATTAATTCTTCTGGATTCCGATTCCATCAACTCTCACAGCGTAAGCATGGGAGTTCACATCTTCAACTTCAACTATGGTGCAGTATTGAGTGTAAGCAATATTTTTTTGTAAATTTAAAAGCACTGGCCATAATTAACCAAATCTTTTATAATTTGAATTTCTTAAAATTTATACCCACCCAATAATTCCTGACCTATGTGTGCATACTGTATCTGAGGTATAGTAGTGATATAATCTATTATATACTTAGTAGGTATATTTGAGTATTTATAGTTTATAGCACAGTATATTGCGGCCATATTTTCAGCGGGGATAGGTCCCTTTTTTGTGTTCATTACTAATAGGCAATGGTCTGGTAATAACAGTTCAATACAACCAGAATTGAAAAAATTTAGTTTTTAATTTTATCACATTCTCCAGATTCTACATCATATTATACTAGAATGTGAAATTGAACAACATAATTTTATATTTAATTGAATAATCCAGATCCATATTAAGTTAGTTCATCAAATTAAAAACAAACATTCGCAAGTATGAAGTACATATAACCTCTGTTCTGGAAGAAATGTGAAAATGATCCTTTTTATGTGATTCTCCAAAGTCTTCTCTCCAGCAAACGCATTACAGCAATGGGGACACTGATGAAGTTTCGGTCTCCCTTCCGTATCTTCACCACCACAAACACTTTTTAAGTGATACTGCAAGGCATTCCGTCTGTGAAATCTGCTTCCACACGTTGGACAAAGAAACGTCTTTGCCTCCTCATGACACTGACTGTGATTGTTTAGAATGTCCTTCCGGGTGAAGGAGAGGCTGCAGTGGGGACATGGATAACTTTTATGGCGAGAGAGATGATGGGCAATTTTAAAAAGGTAATTCCGATGTATTTCGCCACAGAAGAAACACATGCATCGGGAGTCATCAGTCTGAAACACAAACATATTTGTTTTATGAATCTTCCATGAGATTTAAAATTAAATTATTAAATTACCAATTTCTCAGATGGGCACCGTTCCAAATGGGCCGTCCATTCCTGGTCTTGTTCAATCTGATCTGGACATCCGTAAGGACAGTGGCTTTTTTCCGGGTAGTGAGTCAACTCGACATGTTTTACAAACATTGCAATTCCAGCAAATGTTTTAAGACAAACATCGCAGGTAATGGGTCTGTAAAAGGATTTAGCAGGGGCAGTATCTACTCCATGCACACTCTTTTTGTGGCCCCGTGGACATAAATCACATTTACGACGTGGACGTTTTCCTTCGTGAATCCTGGAGAAATGTTGCCGCAATTTTGCCACCGTCATAAAACGCCGCATCTCAGGTGGAACAAAACTAGAATGTTTCATTTAAAACCAAACAAATGACATAACAAATTCATTTGGAAAGTAAACATTAGTTCTCACAGATTTTTAGCCCTTATAGCAGTTCAAACTTTTCCAGAGTGCATGAGTGCCATGTGCTTTCTCAAACATTTTTGATTGGTCGACTGTTTTCCACACTTGTCACAAATAAAGGAAGTTGCCAGGGTGGAAGGGGCATCTGAATGGGAAGCCTTCCTGTGTTTTCGAAGGGAAGCCAAAGTGGGGTAAATCTCGGCGCAAGTACGACATTTAAAATCCCTGAAAAAATTCAAATACTGGCTTCTGATTACAAATGATTAAAGTTATTAACGCCCTAGTTATGCCACACATTAAATTTCCAGTGCAGTCATGGCGTCTTTCCCCACTTTAATTGCGTGGCTCACAGAGAGAAAATGCTGCTGGAGGTACATTTCACTTTTAAAGCTTCGGTTGCAGCGTCCGCAAGCTGCACTTTGCATTTTGGATTCACCATCAATTGTTTCGAAATCATTTTCATCCTCGGACAGATCACACTTTGCCAGGGAATCTTCCGCACGAGCTGCACACTTTCTTTTTGCCCTAAGGTTCGGATTTTCGTCATCCAGATTTAGGCTTCTTTTCTTGGATGACCTAGTCAAACAAAATAAAGACATTAAATTAAATACATTAACCAAAAGGGATAGAAAAATCCTTTCCACCCAACAAATCCAATACCTTTGTCCTTTTTGTCGCCTATGTCGAGCTCGTGGATGAGTTTTTACAACCCTAGTTTTTCCTGGATTGAAAATAGGTTCGGGTGTCCAGGGAGGGTCCAAATTCATTTTGTCACAAATGGAATCTGGCAATCCGTCATCATCATCCATTTCCAATTTGATTTCCACCTCCTCGTGGCCGTCGGGACCTTTGACCCGACGGCCTATTTCCCAGTATTTATTAATCTTTATTAAGTTTTATCAATAAGTTTTACCACTTTTCAATAAGTTGCAAATAACAATTTCAGCAGCACCAGCAGCACCAGCAGCTGAAGCTGCCATTACGCAGCTGGAAAAGCAGAAAGAGATTGACTGCATGGCAACAGTACTTTAATAAATGGCCAGTTAATCTCGTTAATGTAATATCTTGCCAGACATTTCTCATTCGTCTTACAGGGAAAAGAGTCTGGAGCTTGTAATATTCACGCTTAGCACATGTGGTGATTCGACGGTGCAGATTATGTTTTCTGTAATTTATGCAATTCTTGAAGTTTTAACCACGACTTGACTGGATGTGCAAGACAAAATCAGGTCACATAAAAATAGTGCTTGTATTTGCAGTGGAGAACAACTTCTGACATTTCTCAACCTGTCAATAGCTTATGTTATCCTACAAAAGAACCAGTTTTAGTAAAGCACGTAAAACAAAAATACTTTGTCAAAAATGATACCAAAGAATCATAAATTATGCAAAAAGGAGTTTTCCCAAATTGTGGGATTAAGCATTTATCGGCTTCTCAAATTCCATGCAAAAACAGATAAAATCATGGAATTACCTTGCTTGAGGCTGGAATTGGAATAACTTTGTAAATTTAATTGTACACATATCTCTTGAATTTGTTTGAGATTCAACTTACTCACCCAATCTCAAGCAAAGTTCAGAGTCCAGGCAAATCACTTCAGTTGTTACTATACGCAGTTGTCCATCTCCTCACAATTTGACCTTCAGCTCAGAATGAATTCATTCTATCTATTCCACACAAGTCTGTTATGTTATATTAGGAATCAACAGGAAAGTTAATCAACTCTGAATTAGGGAACAGTAGCGAATTTATTCATCTCCAATTATTCATAAAAACAAACAATGTCCACAATTGTGAATAATTTGTGGGTGGGTTTCTTCCTCCAATTTATAATTACATCAACTCAGAGTCAACCCTTGTCAGCGGTTTATTCCTCTGTTCAACTTCCGATCCCTGATTACCGCCACCGTGCCTTTTACAATGGGAAAGACGACGTCTACCTAATTGGAGGTAGTACTGATTCAAGGGGAGACAAAACGAATTCTGAGATACTCTCTCTCCGACGACAGCATCACTTGGGAAGGATCTCTCCGAGCCACTGCAAAATTTGGATCAATTCATTCCGACAGGGACGGAAATATTTTTTATTTTGGGGCAGGATATCTTGATAACGACCTTGTCCTCAAATACAGTCCTGCCACCAACTCGACATCTTTGGTTGCACAACTTTCTCACAATATTGCTGGCGTTCCCACAATCAAAGTGGATAACACTGTCCTGATTCTAGGAAATTGGGACGAGAAGAGTCAGGAAATATTATATTTTGACTTAGCACAGGGCTCAACTACTCGGATGGGAGTCTTGCTACCCGTCAGTGTCGTTTTTGGTGGTGCAATTAAATTCGGAAAGCACAAAGCCTACTTGTTTCCTAAAAAAAGTGGAACCATGTGGGAGTTGGATTTACAAGGAATGACATTTAGACAGACATCTAACGTGTCTGTTCCCAACTTTAAATCGTTATCAACTATAATAAAGGATAATACATTTATCTACATTCTGGCCAAGTTTACATCTAGTCCAGAGTTTCCGGATACGGGAGGAATATTAAAAATTGATCCAGTTGCCATGACAACTGAATTCCTTCATGTGGACAATTGGCCTCTAGGGAATGATTCTCAGATCTACGAATATATTCCGACTTGCGTGTATATCCCTAAGCTGAATAGAATTTACTGCTTTGGTGGTTATTCAATCGATGTTGTAAACTCGCGTAACAATCGAAATCACGACGAAATTTTCTATATTGATCTCAATCCAGTGTCCACAAATAGCCAAGCTGACCACGTAACTGAAACGAGTAACACATCCACAGAAACTTGGATCGTGATCACACAAAATTTAACGGATACTCGAGGCAGGGATGTTAAATTTTCCTGTTCAAGGTTTGTCCAAGGTGGAAGCTGTATTTAATTAAAATGCTTCATTCCTTTCTAATGTGTTTTAAAATGGAAATGTGTCAAATTTGT
This sequence comes from Folsomia manolachei, assembly GCA_036491905.1. Taxonomy (NCBI): domain Eukaryota; kingdom Metazoa; phylum Arthropoda; class Collembola; order Entomobryomorpha; family Isotomidae; genus Folsomia; species Folsomia manolachei. The sequence goes on from JAAXNX010002055.1 coordinate 9,680, forward strand.
AAACGACTCCTCGTCCTGTTTTAGATGAAGGTGGCAAAAGCTCCAAATGCAAACTTTATGAAAATCAAACGGTGTTTGACTTCGGTTCCTTTGGATCTAAACTTGCTGAAAATGCCACTTGCCAGAGAACTGCACATTCACCTCAGAGACACAATTATGCTGGCGAAGATGTTCACCTACTTTTAACCAGGCCATGTCACGACGAAGGTTTTGGTTTCTATGTCAACATTGTTCTGGATAAAAATGAAAGTCCTTTGGAGTGTCGCCTGGAGAATGGGGCCCAATTCAGCCTTATTTTTGGCACAGGTGGGAAGATAAGAGCAGAATACATAAACTGGTTGCTAACTACTTTTACTTTTCTTTAATCCTTTCCCAGGTGTAGATGACACGCTTAATTTCCACTACGTCGTTATCGTTTTGATCATCATTTTGGGATTAGTGGGGATCCTGTGGCAGGGTGGATAATAAGAAAATATGTAATATCGAAAGATGATCATTACCACGCCGTGCATTGGAAAAGCTTATAAAAATTGTGAAATATAGTAAAATAAATAGGTTCCTTATTAATTTTCTTATTTAACTGTTAAATACAATGACCTGACCACAACTAGATTATTTTTCTTGTTCCTTTTTTAATGCATTCCGAAAAAATTTCAAAATCAGAATTTTTAAAGAGACCAATTTATCTTTTTTGAAGTTGTTATGTGTTTAATTACCAACAAAATAAATCAACTGAGACAATAAATTATATAAAATAGCAGCAAAAAAAACCCTAGTAAACTAAGGTTTGAGGACAGAAATCTGGTGAGAAGAAGAAGCCCACGACCAGAACTGAAGAGTGGAAGATAGTAAAAAATCGGAAAACTAGACATATTTTAAAATTAAGCGCATTTGTTTCAAATCTATTTGGTTCAAATTTTGGTCAAAATGGTAAAACGCTGTGAACCTGATTTGCATAGATTTCTGCGCTCACTCAAATGAAGATCAGAGTCAGAGTCAACCAAATGGCATGAGCTCAGTTGTCCAACTGACAATTTGGCCTTGATCTGAAATCAGTGAATGCATTCATTTTATATTTTACTTCACGACTGAAATATTTGGAATCAGCAGGGCTCGTGAGTAAAGTAAAATCACAACCAAAATTGTGAATGGGAAAATTAAGAAATATTACCAATACAATTCATAAATCACAAAACGTAGGTCATTTTACCCAAATTTTCAATCCACACAATGTCTTGTCACTCCGGTGTGAATAATTTGTGGATAGTTGTCATCCTCGCATTTCTGTTCACTCCTACTCACTGTCAAAGTCAACCATTAACTGCGAGCTACTCCTCTGTGCAACTTCCTATAGCTGAATACCGTCATCGTGCCTTTTACAATGGGAAAGATGACGTCTACCTGATTGGAGGTAGCACTGGACCAGACTCTGGTAGAATTTTGNCCTACTCACTGTCAAAGTCAACCATTAACTGCGAGCTACTCCTCTGTGCAACTTCCTATAGCTGAATACCGTCATCGTGCCTTTTACAATGGGAAAGATGACGTCTACATGATTGGAGGTAGCACTGGACCAGACTCTGGTAGAAACTAGTTATCATTCCATGCTTTTATGTGTGAATTTCGTAGTTTAGGCAAAAAAAATGGTGGCGTTCTTAATGAGGGAAGAAGTAAAAAAAGTAAAAAATTGGAAACTTCTAAACTTTCATTGTTTAATGATGTTGAGCCCTTGACATTAGGACCAGACTCTGGTAGAATTTTGAGGTACTCCCTCTCCAGTGACAGCATCACTTGGGAAGGATCTCTCCCACTTCCTACAAAATCAGGCTCAATTCAATCGGACAGTGATGGAAATGTGGCAGTTGGATTTATTATTACTTTCAATGGAATGATCGGATGCCATTTTCGAAACAAAGCTTCTTTATTGCTCAAGCTTTCGAGTTGGATTTACATAGAATGGCATGTAAGCAGATGTCCAACATTTCCCTTCCCAAAATCATTTCCATCAGTACTGACAGACCAGACTTGGATCTACACTTTAGCCAAGTTTAAATCAAGTCCAGGTTTTCCGGATACCGAAGGAATCCTTAAAATTGACCCGGTTGCCATGACAACTCAATTCCATCATGTGAACAATTGGCTTCTGGCAAATGGTTCCCGAGTCTTTGACGATCTTCCGACTTCCGTGTATATTTCTAAGCTGAATAGAATTTACTGTTTTGGAGGTCGTTCACTCAACGTTTCAAACTCGGTTGACGGTCAAAATCACGACGAAATTTTCCATATTGATCTCAACCCATTTCCTGAAGCAAGCCAATCTGAACACGTAACTGAAACGAGTAACACATCCACAGAAACCTTGGAAGAACCTGTTACGAAAACGTCGACTGTGATCACACAAAATTTAAAAGATTCTCGAAGCATGGGAGTTAAATTTTCCTGTTCAAGCTTGGTCCAAGGTAAGAGCTGCAATTTATTAAAAAGCATCATTTAATGATGTGAACTACTCGTCTTGTTTAGATGAAGGAGGCAAAAAATACAAATGTACACTTTCTGAAAAACAAACCAGCGAGCTTGCTTTGTGTTCCTTTGGATCTCAAATGGCTGAGAATGCAATTTGCCACAAAACTCCAAAATCTACCCGAGCTGAAGGAGTTAAAATGCTTTTAAATAGGCCATCTTTGGACGGAAATTGTACTTTCGTGGTCAACCTTGTTCTTGACGACAGTGCGCGGTTTGATTGTCGCCTAAAAAATGGATTCCAGTTTAGCCTTGTCATTGGCACAAGTAAAAGATAAAAGCATAACAGATGAGTAGCAACTCACCTCATCTTTTTTTTATCCTTTCCAGGTGGAATTGAGGCGCCTAACTTCCAGTACGCCGTTATTGTGTTGGTCCTAATTTTGGGATTGCTCGTATCAGGATGGATTATAGGGAACTACGTAATATCGAAACGCGGCCATGGCAACCACGCCGTGCATTGGAAATCTGATACAAATTCTGACATGTAGCAAAAAAAAAGTTAAATAAACGTTAAATTTAAAAATGGTCATGATTTCAACTTACCTATCAACATTGTATGATGTGCTGGAAATGGTATTTGCATGAGTTTCAATTCACTCACTCAATCTCATAAGCAACAAAGTAAAGTTCAGAGGTCAATCAAATGGCATAAGCTCAACATTGGCTTAGTTGTCTAAGCCTGAAGCTGTAAATGAATTAATAAGTTCATTCAACTCTTATAGTACCAACATTTATTTTTGAGTTATACCAGGAATCAGCTGGTAAATAACGAAATAAATACAGTTACCACTCTTCATGGAAACATTGAAAAAACTGTGCTTCAAGAAATTTGAAATATTATGAAATATTACAATTTGTATACTATCACAAAATTTAGGTTAACTTCCAACAAACAATAATCCGGACAATGATTTGTTACTCAAATGTGAATAATTTGTGGATAATTTTCATCCTCACATTCCTTCTCTTACCCACCCAGAGTCAACCATTAACAGCGACTTATTGCCGTGCCACACTTCCAACAGATGACCACACCCACCTGGTATGATGGACAGGACTCCGTCTACCTGTTTGTAGGCAGTTTGGCCGTAAGGTGGACTGGTTCCAGCCGTTAGATGAAATAAACCAAAAACTGATTATCTAAACATTTTACTACTGTAGCTTCAAAGTCTGCTCCACGAAATTTGTGTCAACAAAATTTTCTAGTATTATATTTTCCACATATTACCACAGCAATTACATTTACTTCTCATTCTTTTAGATTACATGATATACATTAACATTTACTGTTTGACAACTCGCAATATAATAATTTATGTTGTGATAATTCTGAACATTATAATATAACAAGTAGCCTTTAAAAATTGTTTTAGTGAATTAATTACGGGTCCGGGACAAAAACATATAAAGTAGCCCAACTTCTGAGTGTAGTACAATTAGTTCCAGCCCGTGATTTTTACTATAAACTTTGATTCGTGCATAAAAATACCCATTGAAGCCAAAAGCATGACAAGAAACAAACCCAAGGGAACGCTGACTTGCTTCAGTGTCGTGGCCTCGGGCCCCAGTAACTCATCAGCCCCAATTGATGTATTTGCCCGTCGCCCCATTTCTCTGAATTGGCCGTAAGATTGCAGCTGGGGTCGATTTATCCACACATTTGCAGTCCACCTTTGATAAATTCCAGTCTCAACCAAAGAGGATAATCCAGTTGAAAATATATTTGTAAAAAAGTTTTTTTGCAGCATCCAAAAGGTTCGCATTGTATAAAACGAAGCCACGGAATTGTGGAGTTTGGCTTTTTTGTATTTCCAAATAGAGTCAAAACATAATGAAACGTTTTAAAATCGTCGGAATCATCAACAACTGCAAACATCCCATCATTTCCGACGGCAATCTTAGTATTATTGGAGTCCCGGACAAATCCACGCGTGGAAAACTGCATAGCGACTACAAATATATAATTGGTTGTAAACACGACTACATCTCTCAGCCTATTATATGTGTCTTGGTTTTGTCTGCTTATTGTTTCATCTGAGACGAGGTCTGGAATCACATAATTTTTCAAAATAATGCTTAATTCTGTTTTTGAATGAGATGTAAACTGCGACTGGCCCATTGTGAGAATTGGAATTTTGTTCGCTGCTGCAACTAGTTCTTCCAGATTTTGTGGTGTTTTTGGGTCCAACTATAACCCACACATTTTGAAATATTTTATTTACATTTTAAAATTTTATAAAATAAAACAATTCCAACCCAGCACTGTACCTGAACTGCGAGATAAGAGTACATGTCACCCTTGTAAAAGTTAACAACCAACATTCCAAACAAGAGCCAAGTCCCCATGGCAACCAACCAATTGATTCTCTCTTCCTTCTTGCTCTTATCGTGATTACTCTTCCTGTTCCTGACTTTTAATGGCTCCACTGATTGCTCCAGAAGGGTTAGCATCAGCCAACTAAATCCCTTTATTAAACTACTGATCCTATTATTCGGAATCTTATATCAGGAATAAAACTTCTGCAAAAAGAAATCAAATTTCAAATGAAATTAAGAATACAACATTTAAATCCGATGAGCACTGGCAACGCGTTAAAAAATTGGATATGCAAAGCAGTGTTAATACTTTATTTATTTTGTTAATTGTGCTACTTGGAAGCACGGGGTGTGCATTTATTGGAGAA
>JAAXNX010002057.1:0-14874 GCA_036491905.1 Folsomia manolachei
GAATCCCCACGAGGAAATGCGTTACTTGTCGGAGTGGGAGGAAGTGGAAAACAAAGTTTAAGTCGACTCGCAGCCTTTATGTCCGGTCTGGACGTGTTTCAAGTCTCAATTAGGAAAGGTTATGGCATTCAAGATTTGAAAAATGACATTGCCGTCCTTTACATTAAAGCTGGACAGAAAAATTTGGTAAGTTTGGATTTAGCTTAAATCTACTAATCAGGAGTTTACTAATTTTCTTATTTCACAGGGAACTATGTATTTAATGACGGATGCTCAAGTGGCAGAAGAAAGATTTTTGGTGGTTGTCAATGACATGTTGGCTTCCGGAGAAATTCCAGATTTGCTCCCAGACGATGAAGTAGAAAATGTGATTGCCAGCATGCGAACTGAAGTGAAAACAGTTGGACTTCAAGACACGAGAGAAAACTGTTGGAAATTTTTTATCGAAAGAGTTCGGAAAGTACTCAAATGCGTTCTTTGCTTCTCTCCGGTGGGAACCACGTTACGAGCCCGTTCCAAGAAATTCCCTGCTGTTGTGAATTGTACTTCTATCATTTGGTTTCAAGGTTGGTGGTATTTCATACATTATCAAACTTGACGATGGATAATTATATAACAGTCCAACTCTTTCAAATCTAGGTTGGCCAGAAGAAGCCTTACTGTCAGTGGCACAAAGATTCGTGAAGGATATTGAAGTTCTTCCTCGTAATCTTCTGGATCCCATTGCTTGTTTCATGGCATATGTTCACTCCTCTGTGGAAGAAATGTCTAAAACTTACCTGGCCAATGAGAAGCGATACAATTACACGACTCCAAAGTCCTTCTTGGAACAAATTGATTTATACGGGAAATTGGTGACGACTAAAAACAAGGAAGCTTTCCACAAAGCTGAACGATTGGAGAGTGGTCTGACCAAGTTGGAGTCTTGTGCCCAGCAAGTGGAAGGACTAAAGAAAATCCTTGCCGTCCAGGAAGTTGTGCTCAAAGAAAAGAATGAAAAAGCTGATCACTTGATTCAAGTCGTTGGAGCGGAAACAGCAACAGTGACAGCATCCAAGGAAGGTGCTGCCATTGAGGAAAAGAAGGTAGCTGTCGTTGCCGTTGAAGTCACAAAAATTAAAGAAGTTTGTCGAGTGGAGTTGGAGAAAGCAGAACCCGCTCTCCAGGCCGCGTATGCTGCATTGAACACTTTGAATAAGGCCAATTTGACAGAGTTGAAGACTTTCAGTAGTCCTCCTCCCGATGTTGTAAGTAACATTCTGAGTTAAATTTGTCTATAAAACGAAATTGGGCTTCTCTGACTACCTTCTGTTTAAGGTTAATGTCATTTCTGCCGTGTACATCATGTGGGAAGGGACAAGGACTGGAAAAATTCCAAAGGTATTTATTTTGTGAAAGCAAAAACAGTAAGAAACAGTGACTAAATTAATGTCATACAATATTTTGTTTAGGACAAATCTTGGAAAGCGGCTAAAACAGGCATGATGGGAGATATCGGACGGTTTTTGGACGGATTAATGAATTTGGACAAAGAGAAGTTAACTATGGGCATGGTAAGAATTTACATCTAATTATTCAAAATGCTTATCTAACCTCCGTAATTTCCATCCAATTCTCATCAGACCGAAGCAATGAAACCGTACACAGACGTTTCAGGATTTACCCCAGAAAACATTCAATCAAAGTCTTTTGCTGCTGCTGGTCTTTGTTCCTACGTCATCAATGTGCTGGTAAGTGAAATGTTTTAATTCCGTAATTTGATTGAGCCAATGCATAGTTATCAAACTTTTATGCACATTTAAATTCTTTACACAGCTTTTTAACGACGTGTTTCAAGATGTGGCTCCGAAGCGGAGAGCATTGCAGGAAGCAACTGACACTCTCAACAAAGCTTTGGATCGTCTCAAGTTTTTGAAGGGCAAAATTACAGAATTAGAAGACAAATTGACCGTCCTCACCAAAGAATATGACATTGCCATGGCTGCCAAGATGAAGTGTCAAGCTGAAGCCGACAAGACCGCTTTGACCATTGATTTGGCCAACCGACTCGTTGGTGGTTTAGCTGCCGAGAAAAATCGTTGGATTCAAAATGCATTGAACTATCGTGCAAGTACCATCACAATTCCCGGTGACATGTTGCTGGTTACTGCATTCGTCTCTTATCTGGGCTGCTTTACAAAGCAATATCGCATTGAATTGTTGGAACATTTATGGATTCCGCATTTGAAGCGACTTAGACCACCAATTCCAATGTCAGACAGCGTTGATCCTCTCACCATTCTTACGGATGACGCAGAGATTGCGACCTGGAACAATTTTGGACTTCCAAGTGATCGAATGTCTTCAGAAAATGCTACAATTTTAAGAAATTCTCAACGTTGGCCACTCATGATTGATCCACAGCTTCAAGGAATAAAGTGGATCAAGTCAATGGAGGCTGGTCAAATGAAAGTACTTCGCCTTGGACAAAAAAGGTTATTTGGAAGTCATTGAGGAAGCCATCTCTAAAGGAACAACCGTCCTCATTGAGAACATCCAGGAAAATGTGGACCCCGTGCTGGAACCTCTTCTTGCCAGAAATTTAATCAAGAAGGGAACCGCCATTAAAATGGGTGACAGGGAAATTGATTACAATCCCGAATTCCGTCTCATCCTCCAAACAAAATTGGCGAATCCCCACTACAAACCGGAAATGCAGGCACAAACAACCCTCATCAACTTCACTGTGACACGAGATGGACTGGAAGATCAGTTGTTGGCAGAGGTGGTGAAAGTGGAAAGGCCAGATTTGGAAAGCCAAAAATCTCAGCTCACCAAACAACAGAACGAGTTCAAAATTCTACTGAAACAACTGGAAGATGACTTGCTTACCAGGTTGCAATCCGCAAAAGGAAACTTTTTGGATGACACGGCTCTAGTAGAAAATTTGGAAACCACAAAACGGACGGCAGAGGAAGTCGGAGTGAAAGCCAAAGAAGCGGTTGTCACCTCCAAAAAAATTGATGCTGCTCGAGAACTTTATCGACCTGCTGCCTCCCGTGCTTCGATTCTCTACTTTATTCTCAATGATCTCAACAAAATCAATCCCATTTATCAATTCTCTCTNAAAATTGATGCTGCTCGAGAACTTTATCGACCTGCTGCCTCCCGTGCTTCGATTCTCTACTTTATTCTCAATGATCTCAACAAAATCAATCCCATTTATCAATTCTCTCTCAAGGCATTCTCCACCGTGTTTCAAAATGCTATTAAAACTGCGCCACAGGCTTCTGAGGTGTACAAAAGGATTGAGAATTTGATTGACTCCATCACATACATGGTCTGGGTTTACACAACGAGAGGTTTGTTTGAGTGCGACAAACTTATCTTTACGACTCAAATGGCGTTCACGATTCAACTCCAAAAGAATGCAATTCATCCAAAAGACTTGGATTTCCTCCTTCGTTTCCCAATCGTGCCAAATGTTGTGAGTCCTGTGGATTTTCTGAACAATGTTTGTTGGGGAGCGATCAAGAGTTTGTCTAGCTTTGATGACTACAGGTAGGATGGGCGATTCCTATGTTTTTCTGGTAAATTTTTCTCACATATTTCATTATGTAAATGTATAGAAATCTTGACCGGGATGTTGAAGGATCATCAAAACGATGGAAAAAAATTGTCGAGTCTGAGAATCCGGAGAAGGAGAAACTTCCTCAAGAGTGGAAGAATAAGCTTGCCGTTCAAAGGCTGTGTATTATGCGTGCCCTGCGCCCGGATCGAATGGTATTATTGTAGAAATTACTACCGTTATGTTTACGTTGAGCCACTATTGTAAAAATTTGCACATTTGTAGACATACGCTTTGACCGTGTTCATTGAGGAGGCGCTTGGAGGAAAATTCATCCGAGGAAGACGCACGGATTTTGCAAAATCATTTGAGGAAACTTCCAACACGACTCCAGTCTTTTTCATCCTTTCTCCCGGAGTAGATCCACTAAAGGTATGGAAATAAAATTAGATAAATATCAGGAATAAGTTTTGATTTATAATTTGCCAATTTCCATTAATTCATAGGATGTAGAGGCCCTGGGAAAGAAATTAGGATACACGATGGACAAAGGGAACTTCCATAACGTTTCCTTGGGCCAAGGGCAGGAAATTGTGGCTGAGAATGCTCTGGACGTTGCGGCTGAAAAAGGACATTGGGTCATTTTGCAAAACATTCACTTAGTCGCCAAGTGGTTAGCTACCCTCGAAAAGAAATTAGAGCACAACTGGGAACATTCTCATAAAAAATATCGCGTCTTTCTGAGTGCTGAACCTGCCGGATCCGTAGAGTCTCACATTATCCCTCAGGTTTGTTAATTACGACGATACAATAAAAGTTATCCATGAATTAAGTTACTGATGCTTACTATTGCTTACTCATTTGTTTGCAGGGGATTTTGGAATCATCCATCAAAATCACAAACGAACCTCCAACCGGAATGTTGCAGAATTTGCACAAGGCTTTGGACAATTTTACTCAAGACCAACTCGAAAATTGTTCCAAGGAGTTGGAGTTCAAAGCAATTCTCTTCAGTTTGTGTTATTTCCATGCTGTTGTGGCCGAAAGACGCAAGTTTGGGACGCAAGGATGGAATCGTGTGTATCCCTTCAACACAGGGAGACTTGACCATCAGTGTGAATGTCTTGTACAATTACCTCGAAGCCAATCAGAAAGTTCCATGGGAGGATTTGCGATACTTGTTTGGTGAGATTATGTACGGTGGACATATCACAGACGATTGGGATCGAAAACTTTGTCGAACCTATTTGGAAGAGTACATGGTTCAAGAATTGGTAAAATTATTGAATTTATTTTTTTTTAGTCTGTTGGATTGCGTCAATAATTTTGTTATTCCTTTTTTGTACAGCTTGATGGCGAGCTCAACTACGCTCCAGGGTTTCCAGCCCCACCAAGCACGGATTATCAGGGGTATCACACATACATGGATGAGGTGCTTCCACCTGAATCTCCAATTCTTTATGGACTTCATCCCAATGCGGAAGTCGGTGTGATGACGGCAACTTCAGAGAAACTGTTCAAAATCATTTTTGAAACTGCAACCAAGAGATTCCGGTGCAAGTGGGGGAGCCGCCGTGACAAAGGAGGAGAAAGTATGAATGCAGTTTTATAATATTAAAAAATCTGTCATTATTTAGTTATAGTAAATTATTTATGTTTTTAGACGAAAATAATCTTGGACGACATTTTGGACAAGTGTCCAGATCCCTTCATTATGTCGGAAGTCACTGGTCGGGCCGAGGAAAAGACACCATATGTCATCGTTGCATTGCAAGAATGCGAACGAATGAATACCTTGATTGTTGAGATTCGACGTTCCTTGAAAGAATTGGATCTTGGATTAAAGGTATGTCAGTGAACAAGTAATTATTGTCTGTTCTATTCTAAATTTACAAAATATCTCACGACACACAGGGTGAACTTACAATAAGCAACGATATGGAAGAACTGAGCAATTCCTTGTTTTTGGACCAAGTTCCTGCCTCTTGGACAAAGCGAGCTTATCCTTCCACCTTCGAGCCTTGGTTCCTGGTATGCGGATCTTATTCTTCGTGCCCGTGAACTTGAAACTTGGGCGATTGATTTCTACCTCCCGGCTTCCGTTTGGCTTGGAGGATTTTTTAACCCGCAGTCCTTCTTGACTGCCATTATGCAAAGTACTGCTCGAAAACAAGAGTTGCCTTTGGATAAAATGTGTCTCCATTCCGGCTTCCGTTTGGCTTGGAGGATTTTTTAACCCGCAGTCCTTCTTGACTGCCATTATGCAAAGTACTGCTCGAAAACAAGAGTTGCCTTTGGATAAAATGTGTCTCCAGTGTGAAGTGACAAAAAAGACTCGGGATGAATTCACGTGAGTTCTAATTACAAAATTAATTGGGTAGTTTTTTTTAAATCTAACTGACAAATATTAAATGTAGAGCTCCTCCTCGAGAGGGTGCAAATGTTCATGGTCTCTTCATGGAAGGTGCTCGATGGGACACGAACACGGGATCCGTTGCAGAGTCAAAGATGAAAGAGCTTTATCCAATCATGCCTGTCATCTACTTGAAAGGTAGGCGACCCTTGTCATAAATGACAAATAAATATTCTGTTGATTGGAACTAAAATGTTGTGAATTGCAAAATGTAGCTATCACTCAAGATAAGGCCGACTCCAGGAACATGTTTGAGTGTCCCGTGTACAAAACGAAGATGCGAGGACCCACCTACGTTTGGACGTTCAATCTTCGGAGTCGTGAAAAAGCATCACGTTGGGTTCTTGGTGGGGTGGCACTGCTGTTACAGGTGTAATCTGTAACAATCTCAAAAACAAGAATTTAGGTGCACAACATAATTGATTTAAGACAATCTTGAAATTTAACCCACAAATGTGATATTATCCTGTTTTAAAAATTACGAAAACAATAATTGTGCAAAGTACTTTTAAATAAATGAATCATAGCATCCATTAAACTATACTTATCATTAGTAAACTACTGACTATTGCATGTCGCAATAGCTTGAAACTTGTGTCATAGCTTGACTAGATTTGTTCTACATTAATTCCTGTACTGCTTGTAGTAACGAACTTGTTTTGACTCATGATCATTTGACAATCTTAGGAAGGAAGGCTTAGCAGTTTGGGTTATCTCGTGTCAATAAGGAATGGAGGATGGGTCGCCCCATTTCATTTGGTTCTTAGCAGCATTGGCTGATATCGTAGATAATTATCACGAGTTGTTGCTAGATTAAGATAAATACTTCATGCAACTAATGTCGGCCATGTGACTGACACGACCTAAGATATTTCTCAGTGGTAGTCTTATGATGAGACTGGGTTGTGCCCATGTATTTGTACAAGAATAAGCTATATTCTATATACCAAACCTTAGCGTGACATCACGACAATTGTATTTAAATAGCTATTTAAAAAATACTACGAAATATCAAAATAGACGCATTTACAAAGTTTTTCCATGCAAGAAACTGAAATGACCCAGATGTTATTCTGCCTCTGAGATGTCCTTGTAACCCATGCATTATAAGTAAATCGCCAGTCAGTGGTTTATATCTTCCAATAACAAGGTTTCGTATGACAAACATGTTTTCATGTTATACTGCTTTATCCACGCCTAAAACCAGTTGATTAATATCTGTAAGACTCGTTTGTATAATCCAGCAAAATCAACAAGTAAACTAACCTCATGCCATTTCAGGTCTGAAAGGATTATTATACTCCATGCAGGGACAGCCAGTCAAGTCATTTTGTGACACATATGTATAAATCATGTCTTTACAATATTCGTCATATTACAAACTGGCCAGTGTCAAAGTAAAAAGTAAATGAGACAGATATTCATCGCAATATCAGACATCAGAGCTTCTTATCTTTATAGTGAGCTTTCTAATCCAAATAACCAGCATCCCAACCACAGCCATTGGAAGTAATAAAGCCGTAAATTAAGACGTGGTGTCGTAACAAGAAAGGGTTGAACCAAATCCAATGAATTGAACTTGTTTCCTGAGCTGGTTAAATCTGAACAGAGATTAAATCTTCATTTCCATTTGGAGTCAAGTTGGAGTTCCTTTTTCTCAGTGCACGTTAAGATCCAGGAGTAATTATTCCATATCTCAGGATCATCATTTGAATTGTAGACTTATCAGTGAAATATTTTATCTGAAAAAAAAGTGAATCCAGAATAATGCCTACCTATCCTCCTGTGGACGAGAGCAAGGAGTTTAACAAAGTTTTGTTAATCGGGAGCGGGGGTCGAGAGCATGCAATTGCCTGGAAGTTGGCCAAATCCCCAAAGGTATTTTCATATTATTGGGGTGGACGTAATTTGTATGTAAAATATATTCCATGTTTTAGGTCACAAGGGTTTTTGTGGCACCTGGGAATGCAGGAATCTCAACATTAGAGAAAGTAACCCTGGTCAAATTGGATGTGGATGATTTCAAGGTAAAAATTAGTCCTTGACCAAGTTTAAGAAAAATCAAGGTTCACGATATTACGCCTTGGTTCATATTTCATAGGTCAAATGCAGTAATTATTATCTTGTATGAGTGAATGATTATAAAATGTTGGCTGTGACATAATTAGGCTGTTTCCGAGTGGTGTCTAACCAACAAGATTGATTTGGTCATTGTTGGACCGGAAGATCCACTCTCGCTTGGTATTGTAGATGAGTTGAATAAACATGGAATTTCTGCTTTTGGACCTAGACGTGAGTGGTGGCAGTTCATAATTTAATTATATAATTTCGCAAAGAACTACTTAATTTCAATTCCATGATGTCAAAATCCAGGCGCCGCCGCCCAGATCGAAGCATCCAAGCATTTCGCCAAAGCTTTCATGGAACGCCACCACATTCCTACGGCCAGATGGAAATCCTTTACGAAACCAGCCGAAGCCAAAACGTTTATTGAATCTGCACCATTCCCAGCTCTGGTCGTAAAAGCTAGCGGCCTAGCCGCAGGAAAGGGTGTGATTGTCGCGACAAGTAAGAAGGAAGCATGTGCCGCTGTGGACTCGATCGCCTCCTCGTTTGGTGAAGCTAGTGAGACGATCGTTGTAGAAGAAATTTTGGAAGGGGAAGAAGTTTCTGTTCTAGCCTTTACGGATGGGAACTCAGTTTCCGTTATGTCACCAGCCCAAGACCATAAAAGACTTAAGGATGGTGACATTGGACCTAATACGGGAGGAATGGGGGCATATTGCCCTTGCCCACTGCTTTCTTTATCAGATTTGGACATTGTCAAGGAACAAATTCTTAAAAAGACGATTAATGGGTTGAAAGCTGAAGGGTATGCTTAATTTCATGAAAATGAATTGAGAGATATGAGGGCAAAGTTATGCACTTCTAAATTATGGTATTCTTACAGGGTCAAATACTGCGGAGTACTCTACGCTGGGTTAATGATAACCACAGATGGACCTAAAGTTTTAGAGTTTAATTGCCGATTTGGTGATCCTGAAACGCAAGTTATTCTTCCATTGTTGGAATCTGATTTATTTTCTGCATTTGCGGTAATTACGATTAAAAAAAAGTTTTTAGCTCACTACCAGAAAAGAGTGTAATGCATACAAATAAGATTTGAAATGCATTTTTCCAGGCTTGCGTAAATGGAACTCTGGATAAACATGATATGTAAGTATACGGGTCTGAAAAGTAGTGATACATAAATTGTAATACATTTTGATTATGTATTACCAGGAAATGGTTGCCAAACACATATGCCGTTGGAGTGGTTCTTGCAAGTGCGGGCTATCCTGGTTCTTACGCCAAGGGAAAAGAAATCACTAATTTTGATTCTGTCGTTAAACAACCCGGGCACATGGTTTTTCATGCCGGAACAAAATTGGACGATAATGGAAAAATTGTATCCAGTGGGGGCAGAGTTCTCATTGCGGTTGCATTAGGACACGGTAAAATGATTTAAATTAAGTATGCTTTTTGTGTCCATGCGTTTGAGACGCTACAATTTTCAATTTCAGAGCTGGCCATCGCAGCAGCAAAGGCGCTACAAGCCGCGACAACAATTCGCTTCGAAGGGGCCCAATTCCGAACGGACATTGCTCAAAAAGGAATTGCAAGGTCTCTCCTATTAAGAGGACAAATGACTTATCGTGGCAGTGGAGTGGACATTGAGGCAGGGGACGACTTTGTTCAAAATATTAAAGCTTTGGTTAACACGACCAAACGGACAGGTTGGATGGGAGGGATTGGAGATTTTGGTAAGTATTTTATTTGGTTCATAAATCAATCCGGACTACAGGCATTGCATGTTGAATACAAATCCTAAAATTGATACATTAACTCGGCAACCAAGAGTGTTTTAACTAAATGGTTTTGGGGCTTCACCAAGGCGTCCCTTAACCATGCCCTCTAACAGATTAAGGTTTGCTTTCAATTTCTGTGGATCTAAAAATTTAATTATTTCCTCTGTTGAGTCCTCTATTGCTTGCTCAATGGTATCGTCGAATGGATTCAAACCAGGTGCAAATCCAAAGAGGTACTGGTTCGCTTTCGATGGCGCTAATGATTGATTTTTGTTGACGAACCAGTCTGTTTCCATTTTTGTCTTCTTATTCAATGTTCCAAGCGTCAAACGGCTGTGCTTTAAAATAATAGTTCCCAAAATTGGTGAGTTGTTTTGTTGTGATGAAGAAGGGTGGGTTGGTTTCAGGATGATTTCGCATTACGAGAGCAACTAGAACTTCCATTGGTACCATTTCTTCCCTGTTGAAATTATGCATACTAATTATTCTCATATTCAGTTTTGTATTTGTTAATAAGTTAGAGACATACTTTCCTTGTCGACCTGCCACGGTTTTTAAGTACTGGTCCGACATGTTGAAACTGTACTTTTCACCATGATCGACTTTGGCCTTTTTCGGTTCACTTGGACCTTGATCAGGATCAGTTTCTCAATTTTATCGTTGCAACCATACGAGCCGTGCGTCCTGAATCTTTTCATGAAACCAGCCTTTTCATCTGTAAACAATTTAAAAAAATTAAACAACGAGTCTCGTTGCAAAATATCCTCCAACAGTATATATATGCATACTTACTTTTTAATTCAGAACCATTTTTGATGTGTTTAATTGGTACGATTCTGAAATACTTCAATGGACATTCATTATCTTCATCCCCGTGTTGAAAAAAATGTTTATGAACCCTTTTCCGCGTTTTGTTGTTTGAATAGTAATTAAATTTATATGGTCATTAACTCGGTGCCTGATGTTTGAACTCTGACCAAAGTAAATGACTCCTCTAATTCTACAGTTTGGTTTCACGCAGAATATGGCGTACAATCCTTGATTGAAGCTGTTGCATAGAAGAGTGTCGTCAGACGTCCAGGTTTCGTCAAATGTGAAAGGGTCGGTTAGATTTGACTGGTTGGGGATTTTACTACCACCATAAAGCAAATTATGTTTGTCTTTTCCCTACACTGTTTACAAAATGTACACAGGGGACAGTCAGTTATTTGTTTGGCACTCCCACAGCACTGAACTACCAATCCTGAGCTTTCACTCAGCTGTCTATCTATCACCAATTTTTTAATTTTATTTGCCTCTTTTCCTAAGTAGTTTTTCTTTATTCACTAATTGTTCATCGCTGAAATTTGTGTAATCTTCACTGAAGTCCATTTTTAATTAGATAATTTTTAATGTGAAAATAAAAGTAAAAAGCAAATTATGTTTGTCTTTTCCCTGACACCGTTTACAAAATGTACACAGGAGACAGTCAGTTATTTGGTTGGCACTCCCACAGCACTGAACTACCAATCCTGATCTTTCACTCAGCTGTCTATCTATCACCAAATTTTTAATTTTATTTGCCTCATTCCTAAGTAGTTTTTCTTTATTCACTAATTGTTCATCGCTGAAATTTGTGTAATCTTCACTGAAGTCCATTTTTAATTAGATAATTTTTAATGTGAAAATAAAAGTAAAACGTTCGACTCAGAAGGAAAGTGGGTAGCGTAGCCATTCAGTATTTTATATTACCTCTGCTTCCACTAGTTTGGCTGTCTCTCATTAAACTATGCATTATTGCAGGAGCTTTCTTTGACCTCAATGCTGCCGGATATAAGGACCCACTGCTGGTTTCGGGAACGGATGGAGTTGGGACTAAAATTATGGTAGGTGCTCATTTCAGAAACAAGAATGACGATCTACGTATAAAAAATCCTAATTAAATTTCCTCAGATTGCAGAAGCCCTGGATATTCCAGAATCAGTTGGAATTGATCTTGTGGCAAATGTGTGTCAATGATATTTTGGCTCATGCAGCCGAACCCCTTTACTTCCTGGATTACTATGCAAGTGGACGTTTGCGACAGGATACGGCTGTCAAAGTGCTGATTGGTGTTGCAGAGGGATGTCGTCAAGCAGGATGTGCACTGAGTGGTGAGATATTTACTTTTCAAGCGTTTACTTTTTTGATATTTAAGTTATCACTTTTTTTCAAATGAATGATTTCAATTTCATAGGTGGAGAAACTGCGGAGGTAAGTTACAAGATGCTATTAAAAATGGTGGTACAAATGGAAATGCAGCAAGGCCGTGTGTAAGTGTTTATTATTAAATATTTTAGGAAAGGTTACTCTTGTTCTAAACCTAAAGCTACTAAATCTTCCTCTTCTTCAGCTACAGTAATAATTATTTTCACTCGGTATTCATTAGCAATCCATTGCAACAATAACTCTAGATCAGTCAAATGCTCTGAGTCATAAAATCCTGTTTCATCCTCATAACTATAATCGCCGTCATGTTCTATTCTCATACGTCACTATTGGTACACGAATCAAGCCAGTATTTGCTTGTCTATTCTTTAAAAATACTACTTCAGCTCTAACATTTACATTAATAAAATCCTGCCGAGTATCAGGTCTGGGAGCATGTACATAGGCCATAATAGCTGATCCAAAAATAGTGAAAAACTCGGCTTTTTCCATGTCCTCCTTGTCCATAAGGATTCTTCTGGGTTCATAGGTCAACTTGTGGCCACGGTCTTTACATGCAAATAGCAGAGTTTTGCCGGTGGAGATAACAGACATACTTTTTCTTGTCCAATCAATAGTCAAGCCTCGATATTCCATGTACTCATCGGCTTCACGGTACAAAACAATTTTGGACTGTTGCAACAAATCCTCAGAAAAAGGTTCGCCAAAAATATCAGCCAGCCCAATTGACTCTAATTCCTCATCAGTCACCGGTCCGTTTAGTGCAATGGTAATGCCAAGGTCATCAAGAATAGGTCCAATCTGATCTTGTAAATTGATGGGGAGAGTGACTTGATCAGAGAAATAGATGTACTTCGGATTATGCATGGCTTTTAGTAGGTGGCAAAACTATAAAATGTAATGCACTCATGTAATAGTGTTTCATTGTAGGATATTCATAACATTGTATACCTGCAAACATGCAATTTTGTCCACTGCTTCTTGGTATGTCAAAAAAATCCAGGCTTGTGTTACGAATGATGGAACAAAGGGTGAGTAACCTGTTCTCCGAAATTTCCAACAATTACTCAAGTATTCCATCTTTTTGTTGTCATTCCAATCCTCATTTACTGTGAGTTGAAATTGAACATGACGACATGGATGGTTAGTGTTGGGACATGAAATTTCAAAAACTACGTGGACTTCCTTATCATAGTGTTGGGTGCAATTGGGAAACTGGTCTGAGATCAGCTCAATTTCAGTCCGGAAACAGCCTGCACAAACAATATAACAAATAGTTCAATATTTCATAAATAGACTGAAGTCGTACACACCTATGAATCCACAAAGTTGAGAATAGTGACGGGTTGTATCTCGTTGGACAAAGCATCTATTATCGTGATCATACTTGACATGATGCAATCCACCTGTTTTGCACCTTATTGGTGTTCCCAAATTCGGATCTTCAACAAAAATGTAAAGAAATTGGGCAAAATCCAGAACATCGTTTTCAGTAAAAACATGATTCTCGTCATAACCAACTGCATCAAAGCAACTTTTCCAAAGAGACCTCAGTTGATCAGCGACTGAACCTAATTAAATCCATACAAAAACCCATTGCACATAAAACCTAAGAATGGAACAATTGCTTTAATTACCACTCCGAGTGTAACCAATATATCTTGTTGATGTTTTGTCGTTTTAATGTAAGGAGCCAAGTTGATAAGTGGAACAGGTAGTGGATCAACAATGTAGATTAATCAAAGGAATCTCATCCCTTGCATCTACACAGATAATGAATATGTTTCAGTCTTTTTAATACTTATACATAACATCATAATATCTCATATTAATTAATTATTCATCCCCTCCCTCTTACCATCAAATAAAACATTATGAGGCTGGAAAACATGTTTGAAGGGAACCTTTGCGATTTTCGTTGCAGCTACAATCTGCTCCAGAATCAAAATTTGAGCTCGTGTGAGGTCAGAGTATGGCGTGTGCAACAATTGTAGGACCCGGTCGCAGGCTCCTTGGTCAAAGGCATTCAAGGGTTGCGGTATCACTTCTTCAATGTCCATCACAGTGTGTCTAAAATAGGTTTACCAAACTTGTAAATTATAAAGAAGTAAATAATTCAACATTTTTTAAAGCTATGCTTACATTGGAAATGCCATTTTATGTTGTATTTATCACAGACTGTTAATTAGTATAATATGTATAACAAATAACTTTTGATCCTCAAATTAATTTAGAATTACTAAAAGTAAATAACGAGTTTATAGGTAATAAACAACTTCGACTAAATCAGGTTACCCTTTTTTCTTGATTTTTGTAGATGCCCGGAGTATATCATGGAAATACTTATGATCTGGCTGGATTTGCTGTGGGTGCAGTAGAAAGAGGAAAACAATATGCCAATGCGTGAAAAGATTGAAGATGGTGACATCGTGATTGGACTGTCTTCCAGTGGTGCACACAGCAATGGATACAGCTTAATTCGAAAGATTGTCAAAAAGAATGATTTGAAGTACACGGATCCCAGCCCATTTTCCAATAATGAGACGCTAGGTTGAATATTTTCAATGCTTTATTTTTTTATTACTTACTCTTTTGTCATTTTGAAACTTTCGTTCACAGGAAGGGCACTCTTGACTCCGACAAAGATTTACGTAAGTCAAATTTCGCCACCAGCTGCTCTCTAATGTCAGTGAAGTATTGTCAATTACTAATTGACAATTTTTTTATTCGACACAGGTAAAATCAGTTCTTGGAGCTCTGCGTAGTGGACGAGTGAAAGCATTTGCACATATCACCGGCGGTGGACTAACAGAAAACATTCCTCGTTGTCTTCCAGAGAAGTTGGGAGTAGAACTTGACGCCAACTCTTGGCCAATTCC
>JAAXNX010002058.1:0-14873 GCA_036491905.1 Folsomia manolachei
AACTTTATCTACAGAATGGTGTAAACAACTAGACGCGACTCATACTTATCCATACAGATAATTATAATAAATTAGGAAATGTCCCAGATTTGGAATGCAATTTCCTGTTTAATCATGACTTTCCCTAAAGAGAAAGTTGTCATCTCCAGAATTTGCTCTAATATGCAACATTTTTCCAAAACTTTAAAATTTAGCCGTCTGCCAAATTGGCTCCAGTTATCATTCATTGACGGAATGATATCCACGGATAATCTGCAGCTTATGAATTCCATTCCTATGTACGTGCTCCTCTTTGATTACATCTGGTCCAGAAGGAAAATATCGAAAACAATTTCCAGACTCAATTATTATAATGCCATGCTAATACAGATTGTATTCTAATCTCCATCATTCACAAGTAAGGTGAGGAAGGATTAATAACCTAATCATGCACTGTTGTGAACGTATCTTTTAATGAACGACATGACAAACATACCTGTGGATGCATGCATACCTCTCGTTAAAGAATCAATTGTAATTAATCCAACTTATCTTCCTGTCCTGGCTTATCTCAATTCCTATACTCACCGGTGCACTGTCCCTGTCCAACCAGTCCTTGGTTAGAATTCAATGAGGACACATCAAATAACCTAAACTAAGTAACTGCCAGTTGTAAAATTTACACTGCATATCTTCCCACATCCACAACTTCCATTCACATACCACATACCTTATGATAAGGTGCTTATCTGCCTTGTTTATTTTTATTGATAAACAAAAAAAGTCAACTAAAGTAAATAAGTTGAGATTCATTCATTTATTGATTTTTAATATAAAAACCCAATGGAAAGGGTATATGTAAGGCTTCTCATAACCGGTGAAAAAACGTGCACGCCATTACGCTGAATGAAGCCAATAACTGACATTAATTTATTCTGGCGTGGTTTCGTTTGGACCATTGGTCTGTAATAATCACTTCTTTAAAGATAATTAATATGACAATTTTGAGCCCCAAGAAAAGTTAGCAGTGACTAATATTTCGTCTGCAAAAAAGAATGGAATGCAAACTGATTTTATTTAAGCAGAAATTCTAAAGTGATCAGCTACTTAACAAAACTACATAACCAATATCCACATATTACCTACTTATCAATTCAGTAAACAAATAAAAAGTAAATAAGGGACACAAGTTAAGTTGTGACAAAACTAGAATAACCAGTTTATACCTAAGAACAGCCACATGCGTTATGTAAAAGAATTCAAGAAGTGACCACTACAATGTATATATTGTAGAGCAAAAACGGTCTGGACAAACTTTGTGAAATAAATAAATCATTTAATTAGCAATTACGTAAATGTTGCATTATATAAATTAAAAAATAAGCCAGTTTCCTCAATAGACGACGAAGAGTTGAGCTCAGTGAGACCTGATTCCTGTTACAATACGCATTAAAGAGATCGTGTTTGCGAATTTGGTTTTAAAACAATTTGCTTAACATTACAAACTTTGGTAGTTCGCAAATATTGAAGTAATCAAAGTGCCAGATAAGCAATGATCAGATGACCATAACATCCGCACTTTTATTGTTTAACAAAGGACGTGAGGAACATCACGCTTTTCAGCAAACGTGACTGCAGATTTTGATAAAACATTGAAGAAACAAGTTCGCAATAATATAAGTGAAAGTTCTGCCGGACTGAATACACGCTAATTGCGTGGTGAAAGTTACCTACAGCGAAAATCTCATTTACCATAAAAATTATTAAAATTCATGCAAAATGTTCCCGAAAAGATTGAAAGAGCTAGAAAATAATATTGTGCTGAAAAATACAATTCGCAGCGAGGAGGGAGCTGATAAGGTAATCCAAAAGCCGTGTACCATTTTTAACAATGTTTTCTTTTCAATTCTCTTGTAAGATGAAGATTTGGGTTTAGCATGTTATTTCGACATGTAGTGAATGTCACCTTTATATGACATTTATTTACATTCTTTGGATTGTAGTGCTGTACTTAATTTGCATAAAGGCTTTAGAAATCCGACTTTATTTACTTAAGAAGGATGGAGGGCTGGGGTGTTGTTTTTAACGCACGCAAATAGATTAAAATGTTTTCCAGGACCCTTTTAAACTGCAAAACCACTTAATACTAGATTAGTAGCTATTTTTGTAACTGTGTTATGAACACTCTATTACTTTCGATGACATGAATCATGCTTCTAAAAGATATCTTTAATCCTTTAAGAAAAACATTGATTGCGCAATTGTTGACAAACTGAGGCAGCGTTGTTTAAGATTTTCAGATGTATCATTTAATACATCCTTCTAAAGATTAAAAAGCTTGCAATCCAGCTAAATTAGTTATTGAAGACATAGTATAATTAATAGCTTCAAAATTTCTGTAAAAACTCAACACCTATCACCTTACAAAAATTGTAAATTATATTCCAGTCGAAACCAGACAACAAAACCACAGAAAAGCATGGGGAAACTTCCCATCGCCCGCGACACACCAGTCGGGTTTCCTCCTCTTCTGGCACCGAAAAATTTCCAGGAGAAAGCAAATCCATCCCCGAACGCGCAATAACCTCATCATCCTCCTCCTCCATTTCCGTATATTCCACCGCCGAGGAAGACTTTCCCTCCTCGGACGACGAAGACAAGAACGACCTACAAAAAACGTTGCAAGGCGAATCCTCCTCATCCCTAGATGAAGAATTTCTAACCCCCACCAACTCCTGGGTCACAGGGTCTGGTGCCCTTAAAAAAGAGAAGAACATCAACAAAGAAAATCTGCGCAAAACCAAATCCGCCGATCCGAGATTGGCGGATTCAGAGCCGCTCCTGCAAAATAACCAACGCAGCCCGACCAACATTAAAGTGTCCGGATCTAAGTCTAGCTTACTGGAGACCATTCCTGGAGCAGAATTTAATCGACTTAATTCCCTCGATCCATCCTCCACTGATGGAGATGATGTATTTAAATCCGCGGAACAGACGCCATGGGACGATGGACGAACCATTACTGTGGTTGAGCTGCAAAAAGTCTTTGACACTCTGAAATCCGATGGGTTGAGCAGTGAGACTTGTGTATGTGTGGCACGATTATTTTTAAATTTTCCATCTTAACAATTGACGTCAGAAAAGACATGAATTATTGCAATTATTGCCAATTTTACAGGAACGACTAATTGACAAATTGGGAACGTCTCAAAACCGAAATGATTTCCAATGGGCATTGTATCAACTTGGTGGATGCAACGCACTCCTCTTTTTGTACGCTAGGGTAAGTTTGTGCCAAATATATTTTAGTTGACTTGGCTTAATTAGGATATCTAT
Organism: Folsomia manolachei; assembly: GCA_036491905.1. Lineage (NCBI taxonomy): Eukaryota > Metazoa > Arthropoda > Collembola > Entomobryomorpha > Isotomidae > Folsomia > Folsomia manolachei. The sequence continues at coordinate 3,316 of JAAXNX010002058.1, forward strand.
TATTAAATCAGGTCGTAGAAATATGTGGTGATGATACCGTCCAATCAAAAGCCTTATCCCTGGCCTTAGGTCAAATTAAGAACCACACAAAGGTCACAGACGTCTCGTCATCCTCTCATTATAACCTTATCCGTTTCCTTCTTAATGACAAATCACAATCTGCATTTGGATTTAAAACATTCATAATCCTTGTCCATCATTGTCTCACGCCGAGTGGGAATAAACTACTGGACTACGATTTACTGGATAAATGTTTGTTATCTTCGTGGAGAGTCCTGATCCGGATAAGGTGCACGGACGCTGAAGCTCCGACAGGTCGTAGATGTCTTTTTGAGTGTTTGTTGACCGTCATTCTGGACCTTCTTCTGGAGAAAAATGTTCATCGTGCCATCAATATTGGGACACTAAAATCTCGAAACTTTGCAACCCGACTTCTCTCCATTTGTTGTAATATGATATTTGAAGCAAATCCGGGATATGATGAAGAACAATCTATCCCGATGGGTCCTTCAACATCCTCAGCTGCCCAAAATATGACTACTACCCCAAAAAATTCACCTCTTAGTTGTATTGACGCCCTCAGAATTTCTGCCCTGGTCAAATCCATCTTTATGGAAATAATGGCCCCACCCGATGCCTACGTCGGGATTGCAATAGTGAAGTATGGAATGTTTGCTCTCCTTCCGAAAGAATGTCCACCCCTGTTGAGGAAAGAAGATGCATATTTCCTGTACCAAACCAAAGCCACATCCAGTTCGGCCACCGTTGCGGAAGAATTCTCCCAAGAAGGTGTCAGAACACCCACAATCCCTTCATCCCGACCCAATACACCATCCCTATCCCTGCACAATGACAATACTGAGTCCCTGGATGATGTCATCCTGCTGAATGAAGACGTTCCTGAGATTATTGGGAAAACGGTGGGACAAAACCAAAAAATCAAGATTTACAACAAAGATACCTTTGAACGCTCTCAGTATGATGCGTTTCGCGACACGTTTCAAGAATCTCTGGTTGAAGCTTTAATGTCTGTTTTACTAAATACGCTCGCAATTTTACCGGATGGAGCATTTTTCTCCGTTTTAAGACCTCATCTAACCTCCCACCTTTTCCTGGCGTACTGCTCTCATTCTAATGTCACCGTGAAAATGGTAAGCTTTAATTATAAGCAAACTTGGCAAAGACATATTCAATTTTATCATCCGAATGAATGAAGTCAGGTTGCCTGAAAATTGTCATTTTGTGGAACGTTACATAACTAATCCGAATGTTTCTGCTTGCTTATTTCAGTTGGCTCTTAAACTAATTTCGACTTACCTCTCCCGTGTCAAGAATCCCTGTGTCACCCAGTTTCTGAAGAGTAAAGGATTCTTCCTGGCAAGTCTTTATATTCATGACGAGGCAGGAACTGCTCCAGTAGTGGCAAATGTTTGTCAAGGATTTGGACCTGTTTCCTATCCCCTGGCGCTAAGTCTGCTAAATTCTACCCCTGTCCTGACCACGGTGATACAATGGGTTTCAGAGGATGAAGCTGGAACAATCCCAGCACTCATGTCGATGGGGTTGATCCCAACAATTTTAAATATTTACAAGTCCTCAGCCCTAACCCTTCCTCGCTCTCTGAACGCCATAATTTCTTACGTTATCCGCTATAATGTTTTAAATACTAAAGAAGATCCTTGGAAGGTCCTTTTTTGTCCGGCCCTAGAATCCGCACCGGCTGGATGTCCTCTTACCGGAAGATTTTATCAAGAATCCCTAACCATTCTGAAAAATTACGCAGGAAAAAACCTGAAAAAGAATGACTTCAACTCCAGACTCCTCTGGCTTCTTGAACACAGTGCAGGGTCTCGATTCGGCAATAATTTTGACAAATGGCTCCTAGCCCTCTTTACAAATCACATAATGGAACTAGAACCAGGCGACGAGACGGAGACAGAGTATTGGAAACTATTTGTGAAAAAGAACAAAAAACGACTTACCTTCCTCATGGGAGTGTTCCTCTGCAAAGTTTTTATTCCTTATAAAACAGACTTCGAAACGAAACAGAGCATGTTGAAATACTTACTCCAAAATAGCCCCACCCTTAACACCTGGCTTCCTAGGGTGATTAAATGTGACGGATCCGTGGAACGATGTTTTACCGCATTTCTAAGAATATTCCTCTGCGAAGCAGGTCAGAAGGACTTCAGCAGTAGTGAGGATGGAAGTGGTTCTCTTCGAACAACAACATCAAGGAGTCCGTCATTTCAATCCCTTATGGCTGAAGGGAACAGGTTGTCTCTTCAACTAAATCCGGGTAGTAGAACAAATCCTAAAGGTCGAGTCGGGTCCAGTCGAGGTCAAACGGAGCCATCACTCCAACAACAAGCCATGGCAGTGTCAGCATACGCAGCTGAAGACTTGATCCTTGTCGCCGAACAAAGACAGCAATTGGACCAAGGAAGTGTCAAAAATGGGGACAAAGTCATCCGAGAGAAATTTGAGGCTCTTTTAGTCGATGCAGGGATACTATCTAAAATAAATCATTGCTCAACTTTCTCTGCGGACTTCAGAAAATTTAAAATCCTTCTTGAAGCACCACCAATTTATGGGGTTTCCTATCAAGAGCTGCGACAATGTTTAGCGTTATTGGAGAAAGCACGAGCAAATCTCACTCCAATGCTGAGTCCTTCGCATCAATCCTCTCCGACGCAGAATGAATCTCCAGCATCTCTGGCGACGACTAGGGTCAAAAATGGGACAACTGTGAACAAAGGATATTCCTGCAATTCTGGATATTTCGACGGGATTTTTGACACTACTGCCAAACTTGCTGTGGAAGTAGTAGAATCCGTGACAAGAGCTAGAACACAGGTGGGAGTGGAAATTGTGAAGCTAGTTTGTACTCGGGAAGAGGATATCACTGCGAGGAGGAAATGGTGGGCTATTACGGAACAGCTTGGTCATCCCAAGGGGCCGTGGCATTTTGCAAAACTTTATCCGAAGTAAAGTCACTTTGTTGAGTATTAATATTACAGGAAATTGTCGAATATTTATGTATTTAACAATTCAAGGTTTTCTTCTCTGGACCAATCCGAAGGCCCGGGTCGGATGAGGTTACGTCTTCATAGAGAACATTTAAAAATTAAGCAGCGATTTGTTCATCCCAAATTCAGAGTTTCTGGTAAGTTTGTGAAACTTACAACTGGTCTAATTTTGCACATAATTCCGTTATGTTCCTTAAAGCTAACTTCTACAGTAAACCCAGAATTACATAATCATTCTATTTTTGATTGTCCAGAAGACCAAACCCGTCCCCCTTTAGAATTCTTATTCCTTCAATCCGACACCGACTACGACGATCTCATGACTTTCCCTTCAATCAAAACGGAAATCCAATACATGCGTTTCTGCACCCGAATAATTCCTGGAGAGGAAATTTGCGGAGAAATAATCTTAACCCGGGATATTTTTTACTTTATCCCAGAACTTAATCAGAGTTCAGGGGAAAGAGGTGAAAATGTCGAAGCCTCCCTGGCCTCCATAGTCTGTACCCTAAGACGAAGATACACTCATGAAAATAAAGCAATCGAAATATTTGTGGGGAGCCGCAGTTTTCTTTTTACCTTTAAAAATGTCAAGGATCGTGAAGAATTTATAAGTTTTTTACAAGTCAAGCCAGCGAGTTCACATCAGAGTAGAAATTCTTTGTTTATGAATTCCAACAATTTGACAACAATGACGAATAAGTGGATGAAAGGAGATTTATCCAACTTTGATTATCTAATGTATCTCAATACCGCGGCAGGTACGTGTAAAGGAAACTTTGGTTTATGAGTTGTTTAACAAATCTCGCATAATAATTTTACATTCTTTGTCTTACCATCAGGGAGGACCTGTTGCGACCTTATGCAGTATCCAGTATTTCCATTTGTCCTTTCCAAGTATGACACACCCACTCTGGATTTGACCCACCCACAATCATATCGAGACTTGAAGAGACCCATGGCCATTCAGGATCCTGCAAAGGAAGAACATTTTCTGGCTACTTACAATGTATGAATCTGACCAATACGAAATTAGTAAAATTACTCAATTCCTGACAATGTGTCTTATTTTGTAGTACCTTAAACGGGAATGCGACTCCACCCCATTTCATTATGGATCTGGCTACTCTAATTCAGGCATCGTACTTCACTACCTAATCCGTCTTCCACCGTATACCCAACATTTTCTAAAGTATCAAGGTAAGGATTGAAACTCAGCTTTCTCCAAGTTTAAGTAAATATTAAACTTACATCCTGGATATCATGTTCAGATGGAAGCTTTGACATTCCCGACCGCAGCTTCCACAGTCTTGAAACGACTTGGAGATTAGCAGCTAAAGAGAGCAATACCGATTTTAAAGAAGCCATCCCAGAATTCTATTACCTCCCCGAATTTCTCATGAATCTCAACCGGTTTGATTTTGGAACAAGACAAAATGGGCGAAGGGTTGACCACGTCGATCTCCCCGAATGGTGTAAAGGGGATCCTAGACTGTTTGTTCTAATTAATAGACAAGCTCTGGAAAGTAATCATGTTCGAAAACTCCTCTGTGATTGGATTGATCTCGTATTTGGGTAAGATCTTATTTTAACGTATTTTTTTAGTTATGATTGGACAGGCGTGACTCAAGACAAGACTTGAAAATGATTTGGTTCTTGAAAACAGTTTCAAGCAAACCGGAAAACCTGCTGTGTTGGCGATGAATGTGTTTCATCCCTCGGTAAGTTGCGGACATCTTTTATAAATTCACTTATTGAGGCTTTTATTCCAAAATCACAGACATACGAAGGTTTTGAAATCGAGGGGATTGGTGATGAGCTGTTACAAAAGGCCCGACGGGCTATGGTCTCTACATATGGACAAACTCCGAAACAATTGTTCACAACAATGCATCCGAGATCGATGGCAGTGTCGAATGAAAATTGTGAAATGGTGGGTTAAATAAGCTTAAATATTAATTTTTGCAGATACGATTTTTTATGAGATTCAATTAACTTTTGATTTCCTTACAGGAGGTACTCGACACAGTCTGGGGGATTAAATGGGGCTACTTCCTAGGATCGCCGACCTGCTCAGAATTAGAAATGGTTAACACGAGAGAATACTTGGATGAAATGTCCCTTTTTGAAACACCAACAAGAGTCCTATTCTGGCCAAAACCCACACTTATCATGGGGGATCGGGTAGTTGGAACTTGGACTGCGGGTGAAATCCAGATCAAATCTAAAGTTGTCCATTTGTGTATTGGAGACGAGGTGAGCAGATTAATGGCAATGATAAGATTTTGTTTCAACTTGGAATTACTGAAATTAAAATGTTTTTTTTTAGATTACGACATGTTCAACCACAGAAAAAAGTATCTGGATTGGACATCAGTCCGGAAAAATAAAAGTGTTGCGACTTTCTCCCAACTTAGAGAAAATTGTTGAAACATTTGATCTCGTGGGACATTACAAACCGATTAAATGCATTGACTTAAATTCTGATTTTTCCACGGCTGTAACCTGTTCTGGGGAAAATCATGCCCTGATTTGGGATATGAATAGGTAATTTGTTTGGACAAATAATTTGTAAATTCTATGAGATTCTTAATTTTTGATTGAATTTTAGGGTCGGCTACATTAACATGATTCAACGACCGGTCAGTATAGACTCCATTTATTCATCGAGGTCAACGGGAGATATTGTGCTGCTGAGTCGGTCGACAAATACTGTGACCTTAACCACAATTAATGGATTTGAACTGGGAACAGTTCAACCGGAAGAGAAAGTTGAATCTGCAACCTTAAGCAGTTTGGATCCTGGCAGGAACGTTAATGTCATTGCTGTGGGATGCGACTACGGTTATATTAAGTGAGATTTGTTTTTGTGAAGTAACTGAATCAACATTTACATAAATTGATAATATTTTGAATTTAGATTCTATTCAACGTGGGATCTTAAATTTATTAATCAGATCAAGGTTGTTCCTTTGGCTTCCCTTCCAATTCAGAGGTAAGTAATTTATGTATAATTTTGAGACATTTCGATTGATAGGTTTACTAATATACAAGTTTTCTTATTTTTAATTAGTGTTCAATACTCCAAAGATGGACGACGACTTTATTGCTTATCGACGAATGAAGAAGTCTCAATCACAGCGGCCTTACAATTGCCAAACTCTCCAAAATAAGATAAGGCAGATTCTAAATATTTGAGTGACTGACTTGGATTTACAAAAATAGTTTTGAATTAATGTACAATTCAGACACAGATTAAGATGCATTGATTTATTACAAAGGAATCATTGCTTTACAATTTTGCATGCTTTAACCAGCCAACTACCAAAAAATAATTATAAATAATTATTACCAGTTAAAAATAGGTAAAGAAGAAAAATATATTTTGCAAAAATTTTTAATCAATAATATTTGTATACGATAAGCCTTAGTCAACCCTTGGATGTTAACCTTTTACATAACTGTACAAGTAATTATGAATAGATTTAAACCGTGATTTGTAATGATCTGATAAAGACTTCTTTAAAATAAGTACACTGAAATAAAAAAGACTGATTTATTTTTTACGAAATTAATCAATAAATAAGTCAGACTTATTCAAATACCCGAAAATTATTTGTCACAAATATTTCCATGAATTTGCTTTTGCCATGAGTAAGAGGTCCACTGGGCTTGAAATATTAACACGCTCCAATTCGGCGTCAGGCAAATCTAACAGATATTTAAGCTCATTATGCAAATGTGAATCATTACAAGTGCTATACACTATCATTGCAAGGGAATCAAAAAAAGAGCCAAGTAAACCCAACACTGATGAGTGCCAAGGGTAATGATCCTTAACGAAACTATTTGGAACTATTTTGATATGGTTCAACTTTAACTAAAACAACGAAACTAGAGCATAAATACAAATCCAAGCTTAGCTCATCCATTCTTTGGTTAAGTTCGTTAGAAAAAACAAACAATATTTTACCAAAATGAAGTTAAACAATCAATTTTCTTGCTACCCTAAAAGGAATATAATTTAGCAAAAACATTGCGGATCAACTAATATCATTTGGCGTGGTTCATTATTACTTAATGGAGTTGTAGGTCAAAATTTTGTGAATACAAGCAAACACAGAAAATGATGATGACTTTTGCTAACACAGCTAATTTTTAACCATCCACTCCACTTACGCTGACTTAATGATGCCAACTCATCAAAACACCAAAAATTTGCACGCCATGCAAAATGCATGTGTAAAGCAAACAGTCGTCGACCAGTCACTGTTCTGTTACACCATCTTCTGCTACTCGGCGTCGGAAGTTTTTTACATTCTTTTGCGTATTTAGGCGTATTTAATAAAAGATATTCTTCTCCCGATCTTAAAATATGGTTAGCAATAATCTCGTATAAAGATCCAATTGTTGCAGATTGCTGTAAATATAAACAACTATTCCCAGAACATTAAGCAGAACTTGACAACTTTTTAATTTGATACCCTTGCTATTGCCTGGTTCGTTAGGAAGTGAGACAAAACAGAAAGTGATATGTTTAGATTTCCTCTCCGTAAGTCAAAACATAATTGTTCATTTCGTTTCTTTTGTGTGTAGAATGCACTGGTTATTTTCAATACATGAACTAAATTTTGTGCCAAAGCATGACCTAAATACTTGAACAAAGTAGTGGAATAATCAAAATGAAGGAATGCAAATCAATTGATTTTGCACTACCCCTAATTATGAGTGTGGTTAGTTTGCTAATTTAACCAGTGGTAGTGGTAAATTAAACGCAACAAGTTATTTATTGTAAATTTTGTGCAGTTAAAGTGCATCAGCATTAGTGCACGGAAAGCCGAATCAGGTACAAAATTACTCCTTCTGTTTCTCAAAATTAATCCATAGCGTTATATTTTATACCATGCTCATTAAACGCCGCAAATTAGTCAAAATTACTGAGTTATACCACCAACCGAGTCTGAAACATTGTGCAGAAGCAGAAACCAATTGGTTTTCAAAATGATCATCCCACTTGCTGCCGTAATCCTCTAATAATTTGATACGCTTAGATTTAACCAACAAACCAAATTTCATACTGTCACATACTAGTTCTACACAAATACATCCGTACAAAGTAAACCATCGTCACGGTTCGAGTGGATTTTGATTTGATTTGATGACGGATTCATTTCATTTCGGTCCTGTTGGGTGACTCCAAACGAANCCTGTTGGGTGACTCCAAACGAAGCATGAAACTAATCCCGTGAATCAAATGTGAATTACAACAATACAATGAGGAAGAAAATCTAATGTGACTGTTTTATGTCTGGTTTGTTCGACTCTGTTAAGCTAACTTTTTGTAAAATGAGATTTATTTCGGTTGTAATTCCAAATTTGCAGGCACAATAAGTAGAAAGCACCGAATTTTCAGTTATTTCGGCTAAAAAGCGCATCTTGCTTATTTTTTAAACTAAAGTTGACACCAGCTCCACTTGTTCGATCTTCTTATAATAATTAGATGCACTAATTCTTAAGCGCGTTACATGAGCATGATGGTTTGTTCGACTCTGTTAAGCTAACTTTTTGTAAAATGAGATTTATTTCGGTTATAATTCCAAATCTGCAGGCACAATAGAAAGCACCGAATTTTCAGTTATTCGGCTAAAAAGCGCATCTTGCTTATTTTTTAAACTAAAGTTGACACCAGCTCCACTTGTTCGATCTTCTTATAATAATTAGATGCACTAATTCTTAAGCGCGTTACATGAGCATGAACATTTCTTTCCGTTAACGCCCAAAACATGTGAAGTATTGTGATTCGAATTATGCTAAATTCTTTGGAATCCCATTTTCCTCTCCGTGTCGACGGAGGATGAACATTTGAAACACTTTTTTATTCGTCCTGTTAATAATCGGGTGCACATTTAATGTACAAGTGCTCACATTCATGTCATTACCGTCACAATTGCATTTTAGATGAGACGATCTCATCTCAAAGAGAATCTTGACTTCTGGTTTTGTTCTACCTTGCCAGGATTGATGGAATCATCGTAATAATCGCAAAATGAAGTGGCTCTTTTTACAGAAAAAAAGTAATAAGTATGTAAGTTAACATGCGTGAACATAACGAAAATATTACAATTTTCTAAACGAAATTTAGACATCAAGAAAGATTACTGCACGAACTCGTTGAGTTTTACGTTGGATAAAATACGAGCACACTTGCAAAAAATTGTCTTAATTTTTTTATGCAGAACAAAATTGAGTTGTCATTTTCTTTTATAATGCTTTTGACATTTCAATGGTGCAATCTTCCGTTATGCAAGAGTGGCAAAGGGATGAACACTATTTTGGTTAATTAGTATTAAATTACTTTTGATTTGATACATTACACGGACATGTAGTGCATCTGCTTTTCAAAATTAGTGGCTAATTGCTAATTACCTTCCTACCTCAGTTGGACTCTGCTACTGATGAACAAACACAAAAAAGTTATACAATAATTAGTACTCATTATTAGCTTAAAACTTTTCCGGAAGTCTTTAATGCAACAAAATAAATGGTTATTCGCCCATCAAAGCACATACCCATTAACAAAATGTTTCTCACTTTGATTTGTTTTGCCTTCTTCTCGGTAATAAAACACAAATCCGTGTTTCAACAGCTTTATTCAACACTTTGCTCCATTTTGCCAATTACGATCTGAGAAAGAAAAACCACAATAATTAATTTCAATCTGCTCACACCCCATAAAAACGCGGTGGTAGGTTATCATTTCTCAAGTGAGTTGTACCTCATTCCGTAAAAGAAAATTCCACAGTGGTTTTAGTTTGACTTGTACATAATATAAAGCACCGTAACATTTGGTAAAACTATGTGAGGCAGATTTGAGACAGTGTAAATTGTGCAACTAACGATGTTTTGGCATTGTAAGAATGCCAACTACATAACGTTAATGTCCTCTGTTTACAGTTTATGGTGGAATTGAATGACGGAATGATTCAGTTCCTACCATGCCATGCACATTAGACTGCATTACTTATTTACGACGTATTTTGAGCATTGAGTCATTTCATTACTAAACAGTATTCGTTCGCAGAATGGAATCCAAAACTTTGAGATCACATCCTTTCGCAAATGTTCCAGTTAAAAATGGAGTTAAACTTGAAAATGCACTGCACTCCGTCAAACTCTTACTGCAGACAAGGATAATCTTCCTGGGTTAAAAGGATTTGCAGACTGCTTTTACATAGAACAGAAGAAAAAGAGAGTATACCACATTAAATTACTTTTTGACATTACAGCCAAAAGTAAGTATTCTCTTGGAGATGTCTGAAAAATGTGGAATGTTGTTCCAAGTGTTTATATTGCTAATGGATTTATTTATGACAGCGTCTTGTTTTTGTTTCGCCAAGACATTTTCAGACAGTTCAGTGTTGGGTGTGCAAATGCGTGCAATATTTATCACTTGCCTCCGTGTTTATCATTTCATTTTCTTCCCTGATACAGCCAAGTGTCAACTATGTTATGGCTGGGAATTCTGAGCAAACTGTGTCATTCATTATTGACCACTTGGGAGTTTGGGATTGAAAAATATAGTTCCCCAAAATTGTCCTAGGACGTCTTTGGAAGAAGGAAACTTTTCTTGGAAGTTTTAACTTTTATCAAATGTGAAATGTGAGATTGTCATTGAATTATAAAACTTGTGAATGAATGAAGTGTTCAAGTTTAGTGTACTATTTCTACCTGCATTAAATCGCCTTTTTTCGTTTGGGTAGTAAAATTGTGTTTTCGGTGTGACTCTCTCACAGTGCTGGATGTATCTTGCAGCTTTGTGGACTCTCTACTAGATTTAGGTGTGATTCCGGAGTACGCACATTTATTTTATTGCTAAAATAAAAATAGAGAGGTAAGTTGACATCTGACTTTTGAGCTAATTCCCTACAACTTAGGACACACCAATGTATGAAACCTATCATAGTGTAAATAACCATTGTATTGTGCCAGGAACTAGAGAAAACTAGGTGTGTATATATATTTGTGGTTGGTGTTGAATACCGGATTGTTAGATTACAATCTCATACAAATTACGCCATAACAATTATACAATACACGAACCGTGATGTGATGTGATGCCATGTTTACTGCAACAATGAAATGAACCAGAGAGAATGAATAAAAATAGTGATTGTCATTTCAGACAAAAAAGGTAATTCATTTAATTCCTCAGCCACTGGGTGGGTGAGGTTGAGTTGAATTGTTGCATTACATAAATACATAGGGGCACATAACAGAAGATGGGAGAGTGAGTTTGGTTCAAATTGAAAACTGTGGTTTGTAATTGTTTCTCTTTTGTATTGTGTCCTTAAAATAGAGCCGGTATGTAGTATTGGTAGTGGTGTAGTTTCTAAATCCCATGAATACAAAGTAGTCGAAATTGCGGGTCTGTGTGGCGAATTACCTCCAAATGAAATCAACATCGCAGTAATAGACACGAGAAGAGAGTTGACATAATAATATCGTGAATGAGTTTTGATACTGAGTTTG